>PVIC010023798.1:0-26546 GCA_004025085.1 Thryonomys swinderianus
ATCACTTAATGTCAAGGTGCCAAAAACAAATAAAAAACAGGAAGACAGCTCATAGGCCGGGTTAATGAGGGAACAAATTATTCAGTAACTTATACAAGTTCAGTTCCAGAGACGATCTCAGTAGGAGAACTGGCTGGGGGACAGAGGTGGAGGGAGAGGCGTGAGGAAACAGCACAGGTCAAAGCAGGGACTCTGGAAAATGTGACTGACGAGTGAGGTCAGATCTGCCTTCTTCCTCCTTCCAGCCTTCTTTCCAGGCGGTGGTGCCTCAACCTAGTCCTAGATCTCCTGCAGGTGCAGAGGGCTGAAGCCAGGCCCCACCCCAGATCCTAGCTACTGGGTATGGAAGGGACCCTGTTGCTCCCCATGACTTCCATGAGCACCTAGCAGGGGCCCTAAAAACTCCCAGGTGGCAGCTGCTGCCAGACCTGCCTGATCTTCACATCAGCTCTAAGAGAGGATGAGCCCATCCTTACCACACCCCCCCCCAGCCTTGCCATTGCTTTCTTTTCTATTGAGGACAACTGGGCCACTTCCTCTTCTCCCCAAAAGGGAGACTGTGAGCACAGGTTTCAGAATGAGGCAGATCTGGGCTCCAATCCCTAAGCCTTATCTGTAAAATGGGTACTAGAATGATACCTGTCTCAGTGGGTCAAGAAAGTGAAAGCTACATATAATGTGCTTAGTCATCACCAAAAAAATTAGTACACTTTCCTGACTGCCCTGGCCAACCAGGTCTTTCCACTCTGAGGCGCATGCAGGCACATAACACAGAATCGCCATGTTTTTCACCAACATGCTTTGTACTTTTTAATCCTCAGGGGTTTCCCCAGGGGTAGACTTCTGCCTCTACCCATAATCCACAGGGTACCCACTATGGTGTCTGCAATGTCTTGACGGGTACATGCTGAGTGTCAGTGGTCTGTCCAGCAAAGAAACAGCAGTTGGTTATGAGGAACAACCTGAGGTATGGAGGGAAGACAAGGAGACCTAAGCTACTTCTCTGTGGGCAAGTCGCCACCATTCTTTTCCTAGGAACCCCTCAGAGGCTAGAGGTTCCTTCCTCCTAACCTCTTTAGTCTAGCATTGCTAGTCCAGGGCCTGGGATGCCTACCTCATAATGCCCGAGACACTGACTGACTTGGCCTTCAGCATCTCTGCTCCTCTTTCCCAGATGCCACTCCCCCTGGCAACCCTCTTGGAGGGGTCGTGGGCAGGCCTACACATGGAGAAGCCTAAACAAACACAAATACCCTAGCCCTGGGTGCAGAGATAATAGATTGTCCTCGTGCTGGCATAGCAAGAATTTCAAGTCTCAGAACCTAGACAGTTGGATGGCCCAACTCTGAGAATATTATATGCTTTTCTAAACATGGCAGCTTCCAAAGACAAAAGCCATTGCCCTCATGGAGCTTCAATTTTAGTGAGGAAATAATAGTTGAGAGGCAGAAACTAAGTAGATACAATTAGATGGTAGCCAGAGGTGTAATAGAACAGGAGAAGCAGCTTGCGGCCAAGGCAGCAATTAGAAATAGGGTGTATTTGGGCCAGAGGGTTAGCTCAGTGGTTCCGGCGCCTGCCTCACAAGTGCAAGGTCCTGAGTTCAATCCCCGGTGACCACATACAATGCTGGGCATGAAGACTCACTCCCACCGGCAATCACAATCAATACCACATATCACAGTAGTGGGCGTGGTGGCTCACGCCTGTAATCTCAGCGCTCAGGAGGCAGAGGCAGGAGGATTGCTGAGTTCGAGGCTTGCCTTGGCTACACAGTGAGCTCAGAGCCAGCCTGAACTACAAAGCGAGACCCTGTATCAAAAAAAAGAAATAGGGTGTATTCAGGGAAGATCTCATTGAGGACTCTAGTGGAAGGGATGAAAAAGGTTAGATTCTGGATTTGTTTTGAAGGTAGCATGAGAAACAGGGTGTGGGATTGGTTGGGTATGGGAAAGAAGGACCAGGGGAGACTTCAAGGGTTTTCATCTGAGCAAGTGGGAAGATACGAGTCGTGCTACAGTTTAGATCTGGGAATGCCCCATGTGCTGGGGGCTTGGCTGCCAGCGGATGGGCATTTGGGGAAGTGACTCGATCATTCAGGCTCTAGTTTTATCAGTGATTAATTAACTCAGAGATGAGCTCGTAGCTCAGTGGACTTCTTAGGAGGTGAGTGTAATTGCATGAAGCTGAGGCCTGGCTCTCAAGATTTTATTTTGTTCCTGGGCTTCCTCTTTGGCTCTTTCTGTTCTCTCTGCTCTTTGATCTCCATGAGATAAGCAGCTTCCCTCCACCACACTCTTCTGCCATGAAGTTACCGCTTCATCATGGGTATAAGCAATGGGACCAGATGGCCATGGACTAAAACCTCAGAAACCCTGAGCCAAAACAAACCTCATCTCACCTGTTCATCACAGTGATGGAAAGCTAGCTAACACAAGCTGCTACTAGCAAGATGATGACAGAGGAGCATATTTGGGGTGAGGATGGAGAATATCAAGAATTTCAGTTTGGGAGATACTAAATTTGAGATACTCTGAGAAATCCAAATGGGGATAGCAAGTAGACAGTTGGTTATATGAATCGACAACTTTGGGAGAAGATTGAATACAGGGGGAGGACCCTGAACAAGGAATATACCTAGTTTGAAGCACTTTGGCCAAACTGCATTTGTCTGTGAGATGTATTAGCATACCATCCTTCTTACACACACATACACACACACACACACACACACACGCACACACAATGTTCTGTGAGCTCATGGAAAACTCTCTCCAAGGAAACCTAGAAAGTCCATCTCTGCCAAATGAATAAACACTACTCTACCACTACATTCAACGGCTGGACTCAACCAAAATCCTAGACCCCAAGCCAGAACAGCTCACCTGCATGCAGACGTTTACTTGTGCTGAGGACTTAAAATCTTTCCTGAGATGGGCCAGGTCTTGAAGAAAGGCAGCTCTCCCGGCTCCAGGAACCACACGGTCTAATAGAATTACAACGGCAGCCACCAGGGGAGAAGGAACATGTAAAGGCAAGTGCAACAGGCTGTGGGGGCAGAGAGGGGCATCGACAGCTGCCTGGCGGCTCAGGGAAGACTTCCTGGCAGAAGCCATGTCTTATCTGATTTTTAAGAGTAAACTGGGAGCTGTGGGGCATGTGCCTGTCCGAACAGGGCACTCTAGCCAAAAGCACCATGTTGGGAGAGCTGAGCAGGGAAGGCATGGAGGGAACCAGGAGTTAATTTACACTGCTGATGCCAAGTTTGCAAGAGGAAGACTGAAGATGAAAGCAGGAAGGCCTCTGCCTGAGGTCATATTTTACAGGAATCCAGGGCTATGTAAGGGGAGGTGGGGAGGGCAGGCTTCAGTCCAATGGGCCTGAGTTCAAAGCCTCTGGGTGGTCTAGGACCACCCACGACACAAGCTCCTGAGGAGTCTGCTAGCCATTTAAATGCGGGGCTGCAGTCTTCCTCAGCACCCCCAGTGATTCTGATGCGCATTACAATTACGGAACCACTTCTGCTTCCCCCTCTTCCCCTAGTGGTGGGGACTGGCTTCCAGGGAAACCAAAGGCAGGATGGTTCATTTTCATGGTCATGGATTATGCTTACAGAAACACTCAGGCCAAACTCAGGGAGCACTAGAATTAGTCAGGGGGAAGGGAGAGGAGAAGGGAAGGCACGTCTGGCAGAGTGAATAGAGATGGGGAGTTTGGGGGCACATGGAAAGGCAGGGTAGGAGTTGCTGTTTAGGAATCCCGCGAACAAGCCCCAGGTCATAAGCCCGCCCCAGGCCTTGGGAGCGGAGGCAGAGAACCAGGGAAGGAGCCGCTCTTTATTCCACAAGCAGCACATTCCACCCAGCACCGTGACAGGGACTCTTCCGTGCCCCCTTCACTCAGGCCAGCACTGCCCGACAGAACTTTCTGCAAAGATGGAAGCATGTTCTGTGCGCTGCAAAGCTGCAGCACTAGCTTCCTTCAGTTACTGAGCACCTGAAGTGTGGCTGCCTCACCCTTCAACGGAGGAAATACATGTTTAGCTTAACTTCAATACCACCTTTAACCTGTGGGAACTGAACACCCAGTTTTGGTTCCAAAGCCAACTCTGAGGAAAGTGAGGAGCAGAGAACGAACAGCCCGAGGGTCCCCACCAATCGTTCCCAGGGACACACAGCAGCTGCAGCTGCTGAAGAGGGCGAGTCTCAGAGTGGGGGGACTCCGCGAGCTCGCCGGATCAGGTTAGCCAGCCGCTTGGCCAGGCCGCCGGTGCTGGGCTCCTCGATGTGGAAGGTGCGGGTGAGGAGGTTGTAGAAGGAGCCATAGCACACGGCCACCACAGTGCACGTGAGGCAGATCACATTGTAGGGCATGCTGAAGTCCGGCGTGGGCAGGTTCACCAGCAGCGGCTCCGTGTACAGGCGCACGAAGTAGCTGGAGCCGTCGGAGACCGGGAACCTGAGGTAATGGAGTGGTGAGGCGGGACCCACACACCTCCCCATCGCAGCCAGTTTCCTCTGCAGCCACGCTGGCCTCGCTCCAGAAGGGTTTGCAAAGACTCAGCCTCCACCTCTGGACAGAGGCCTCTGATCCGAAAGCTCAGTTCGAGTGGCCAATCAATAGAAAGCTGCCTAGGCTGAGGTGGAGGGGAGGGCTGCCCTCACTTGGCTATTTTTTTCTTAGCCTGATCCAGGCTCAATGGTGCTTCTTCCTAAACAACCCACTCACCTCTGGCCATCCATCCCTCTAGTCTCCTGTCTGGATTGTGAGCCCAAGGACAGGGACAAGAGGAACAAAGCCGATTTGCTCATACTGTGCCACCAGTCCTCTGGGGTACTCGGTGTTTGAAAAGTGCTCTATTATTTTCTGAGAGAGCCAGGGGTAGACGTAGACTGTAAGTACTGCTGTTCTTACCTATCTGTCCTCGTGGAGGCACTTGGGAATCGTTTTGTATAAAGTCTGTACAAATACAGGCCACTAGAATCCTTCAGGACTGAGTTGAATCTGCATGTTGCTCTGGAAGAAGTAGCACCCCCCCATCTGCCTTGCGGGGGCTGGGCTCCCGGGGCGATGCCCGGCAGGTGGCGAGGACACTGCAGGAGGAGATGTGGCACACTTACAGGGTGTTGAAGAGAGGGCTCTCTTCCCAGTCTGCTTGTTTTGCTGCCGCCAAGCTGGGCACGAGGGCACTGAGGACAGACGGGCTGCAGAGGAGCAGAGAGATGGTGTGTGTTCATCATGGGCTCAACCACCACAGAGAAAGCAGCAGAGTGAGGTGCGGCCGCGTGAGGCCAGGGGTCTTACCTGATGTAGAAGCCGTGGTTGGGGTCTGGGGTGTACTCGGTCCACCTGAGCAGCGCCCGCTCAAACTGGATGGAGACCTTGGTGACCGAGTTGGCTGGCAGCTGAATCAGCATCTCCAGAAGGTGGGGCTGCTGCCGGTCCCGGGCAGGCTGGTAGTGGATGTAACCTGGAGCCAAGCAAGGGCCACCTAGACCAGTTCCCGGGGTCAGGCTGCACCTCCTGTCTCTACCACTTGTTTTGGGCCATAACCTGGATGCCCTGCTTTGACCAGAGGCCACGCAAACCAGGGAAGCAGGGTCTCAGAGAAGGAGGCACATATTTCCAGGCACTGATCCCAGGATGTGATTAAGAGAGGAGACCTTCGGGCCGGAGGGTTAGCTCAGTGGTTCCGGCGCCTGTCTCGCAAGCGCAAGGTCCTGAGTTCGATCCCCGGAAACCACATATAATGCTGGGCGTGGAGACTCACGCCCACCAGCAATCAACGCCGCCACATACCACAATGTGCCGGGCGTGGTGGCTCACACCTGTCATCCCAGCACTCGGGAGGCAGAGACAAGAGGATTGCTGAGTTCGCGGCGGCTTGCCTGGGCTACATAGTGAGCTCAGGGCCAGCCTGAACTACAAAGCGAGACCCTGTCTCAAAAAAAAAAAAAAGAGAGGAGACCTTCAAGAAAGCTCCAGACACGAATCAATCTTCGTATCACTAAACTGGGGCACCAGACACAAGTGCCTGATGGAATACAAGAGTAAGTTCCCAGAATCACCTGGGAATTCCTCTTGCCAAAATATGGGACATAAATCTAATCAAGTTTCTAAATGTAACCACGAATGCACCAGAAATATAGGAGATGGGGGGACATATTAAACAGTAGCACAAGGACAAATCTAGATTTAAGAACGTCCTGTTCCACACATGGCCTCGTTTTTCCAACAAATACACAGCACTGAAAATGGTTAGGGGAGACAAAGTACATGAGAATGCTATACTTTTGGTCAATTTTTCTATAAACCTAAAACGATTGTAAGAAATAAAATATTAATTTAAAAAGAGAGACATATCAAACAAATACAAATGAGAACCTTAGTTAGATACATCCTTGCCCTATAAAGTCTTTTTCTTCATTCTCAGTTTCTCCCGACATCAAAGAAGAATACATATTTCAGTGCTACGCTTAATACCTAACAGAAAGCACTTGGTAAATGTTATCTTTCCTTAGAAAGTAAAATAAAAACACAAAGTTGAAACCGTACCTCTTTCCTCCTCCCAAGGAAGTAAAAACCACCTATCTAACCCAGCTCTGCCAGGCTTAGCTCCTATGTTTCTCTTGCCAACTTTTTCACTGTCTTAATGAGTCTTCGAGTCCAGAGGAGAGGTATAAAGGCAGGTAACAGGGAGGATGGATATGATCAAAATAGTTTGTACACATGCATGAAAAATCATAAGGAAAACCAGTATTTTGCAAAATTAATGTGCTCTAATTGAAAAAAATAATATATATATATATTGAGGAGAAAAAAAAAAGAGGTCTATGTATCATTATGAAACACAAGGGTTGTAGGAAGAAGAAAACGAGTTCAAAAGAAAGTTGCTGGGCCAGGGATGTTTCTCAGTGGCACTGAGCCTGCCTGCCAAGCTCAAGGTCCTGAGTTGGATTCCTAGTACCAAACAAACAAACAAACAAGTTGAAGTTGCTGCCTTCATTCCATCCTGTTCAGAACTGCCAGTAGCTCTTACTTTTTTTTTTTTTTTTTTTGAGACAGGGTCTCGCTTTGTAGTTCAGGCTGGCCCTGAGCTCACTATGTAGCAGGCAAACCTTGAACTCAGCAATCCTCCTGCCTCTGCCTCCTGAGTGCTGGGATTACATGTGTGAGCAACCACGCCCAGGACTGTGGTGTGTGGTGCTGATTGCTGGTGGGTGTGAGTCACCATGCCCAGCATTGTATGTGGTTACCGGGATGGAACTCAGGACCTTGAGCTTGTGAGGCAGGTGACGGAACCACTGAGCTAAATGTCTGGCCCTAGCTGTCTTATTCTTGCTTTACAAACTACTTCTGAATTTGGCACAGCGAGTCTCCTGCTCCGCTTTGCAAACTGTTTCCAACTTTTAGCAGACCTGCTTCAGCGAACTACTCAGTCTGAAAGGCCTAGAGGGGGACTGGGTAGATCTGGTTCGGGGCGCGGCTCCTCACTTGGTTTGTTCTCTTTGCCCTTGGACGTGATGCTGAGGGTGTGGACATAGAGCCGCAGGTACCAGGGCACAGTGTCTAGCAGCAGCACCGGGAAGGCCCTGTACGGGTGGGTGTTGTACAGCAGCGTGCTCAGCTCCCCCTTCTGCAGTCCGTAACCGCTCACATGGCGCTGGATGTGCAGGAAGGGCACTGGTGGGGCCGCTGCATAAAGAAAGTCAACACTTTATCGCTTGGGGAGGCCAGAGTGACTTCCCTACCTGACTCCCCAGGCCATGTGCAGAGTCTCAAGCCAGGGTAGTGTGGGGAAAAGTTCTGCCATTAGAACCAGGATACCTGGGGTGTGGAATTAGTACTGTCTTCCCGGCCCCTAAGTGATAATGAGATGTTTATTATTTATTAAGCACTTATGTGCCCAACACTGCCCCTTTTCCAACCCAAACTAGCGCTCACAGAATAGTCTGCCCGTGGCCTTGGTGACACTGAGCATAGCTGTTATTAACCGACACGTCCAAGACCATAAACACTCATGCTTCTTTTTTTTTTGCCTTTTGAGACAGGGTCTCGCTTTGTAGTTCAGGCTGGCCCTGAGCTCACTATGGTGCCCAGGCAAGCTGCCGCGAACTCAGCAATCCTCCTGTCTCTGCCTCCCGAATGCTGGGATTACAGGCGTGAGCCACCACGTCCGGCATTATGGTATGTGGCGTTGATTGTCGAAGGGCATGTCTCCACGCCCAGCATTATATGTGGTTACTGGGGATCGAACTCAGGACCTTGCGCTTGCGAGGCAGGCGCCGGAACCACTGAGCTAACCCTCCGGCCCCACTCATGCTTCTTGAATGCACTGTCTTACTTACCTCACTATGCTTGGTTCACAATACAAAGTCAAAAATATTTGGTGGATTCAGCAAATGCATGAACAAATTCCACATCTTACACTGACTAATCCACTCGGTATTATCACAGTCCCGATTTTGCATTATGGACACTAAGGCTGAGAGGGGAAAGGAACGTGCTCAGAGTCACAGAGCTTGGAAGTCACAGAGTTAGAATCATGACCCTATGACTCCAGAGATCAGGGTCTAAATTTATTGCAAAGACACAGAACTATGAGCATTCTCCCAAGACAAGAAAACCTTGCAGCTCACTGTAGTCCTGGAAGCCCACCCACCCACGTAGCCCCTCACTCACCGTTCTCTGGGGGTTTCTTCCACTTGAGCTGAAGGTTGAGGTTGCGAGAGTTATTGATCGTGGCTGTGTCAAGCAAGTCATAGACTGCATAGGTTTTCCGAGTGCCCAGAATGACATCCTGGTAAGTGGTGGTGGGGGGTGGGTTCACTTCCAATGTCTTATTGTCCTAAGAACACAAGGGGAGGGCTGAGAAGCAAGCAGGGGACAGGCTGGCTTTGGGAAAGAGGGCTGCGTCTCTCTGTGTATGACATGAGATCCTGGTACCTGGCTGTAGCTGGTGATGTCCACATAGACTCGGCTCTCTGAAGCCAGAGGGCAAGGCTCCGTGAGGGTTCGGGAGAACATCCGGAAGAGGGACCAGTCTGAGAAGCAGAGGGTGGGACTGAGCAGGCGCCAGTGCTAACCCTGATCTGCCCCCTCCGGCAGGGCTGGGAGGAGTGGGCAGAGATGAGCTGCCGTGGCAGCCTACCTTTCTTCCCCTGCCCCGTGATGAAGGCGTCGAACACAACCGAAAGGGTCTGCCTCAGCTCCCAGGAGATGCTGGTACAGTGTGCATTCTGCAAGGGCCAGATGATAGCACGAGGGGCCTCCCGGGCACCCAACCACACAGCCTCAAGGACCCCAACCTGGACACAACCCTTCCCATCTCTCCATCTGCCACTGTTCAGTACTGAGCACTTCACTCTGTGCCAGACCCGGTGCTGGCAGCATTCTGTACAGCACTTTAATGAACTATCACAACCCAAAGAACCAATTCTATTGCTACTTTCCTGTGATGGATGAGAGGGAACAAGGCGCAGGGAAATGAAATGATTCACTTAAGGTGATGCCAGCTGGCAGGTGACTCAGCTAGCTGTTGTACTCACAGCTACTGCTCCTAACCGCTATGCTCCAGGATGAAAATTTATTGAGTACTCTGTTTCCCTGGTGCTCAGCCAATGCCCCAATTAGTCATCATCACATCTGCCACTTAGTACTCGCTCAAGCCAGAGGATGGGCTATACCTGTTCCCCCATCTTCTCTCAGTGCCCAAATGGCACCTGTCATCATGGCCTAAGACTTACTTACTCTGCAGATAGGGCGGATATGCACTGCCTGGGAGTGGTAGCTCGTGTGGAACAAGCGATCCGCCTTCAGCAGCACAGAGAGGCCTGCCTGGAGGAGGTGGGAAGAGATAAAAGGTCAGAATCCTGCTGGACGCAGTGGCACACACTGGAAACTCCACCTATTTGGGAGGCTGGGGCAAAAGGCCCTATATCAAAATTAAAAAAAAAAAAAACTGTAGGGGGACATCTTCCACCTCTATCCCCTCTTTGGGGTCCTCACCCACTCAGACCACTCTTCCAAGCTTCACCTTGGAACTGCAGGGCAAGAGCTTCTTCCATGGGGTGAGGTTTTCAGTGCACACAACCTCCCTCGGCAGCACAGCGTAGCGCAGAAAATAGTGATCGGTGTCTGCGGGAAAAGTCTGAGGTGGACCTGGGGTCTCGCTCCTCAAGAGTCTACACTCCAGGGATGGGGTTCACCCCCTCCCCACTCTCACACCACTGCCCAAAGGTTCCCAGGGGGGAGAAGGGAACACAGAGAGCAGTCTGTGCACATCCACGGACTCTAGGACCTAGCCCGGGCTGGGGAAGAGGAAACTGAGGGGAACAGAGACAGAGGTTGGGCAGGGAGGGACTGCAGGGGCTCGCTCACCGTTAGCCAGGCCCAGGGGCTTGAAGGAGGCAGTCGGAGTGACTGTGTTGGTGGAATCGATGAAGTTGAGAGAGGCGCAGAAGATCCCTGAGAGGACGTTACTGAGCTCCTTCCAAGATTTATCCACACTGAAAGGGGACACAAATCCACTCACTGTCCTAAGCTGCCTGTGCTCCCACACACAAAACCCGCTGCCAAGCCCATGGTAGGAAAAGGTTGTATTAACCAATAAGCAGGCTAATGATGGCACTGGACTACTACCACCACATAGACACACAGACACACACTTCCTGCCCCCATCCTCCTGAGCCCTCCTGCCTCACTTTTCTCTGGGCATCTCTGCATCCCCATGAGTATCTATCTGCTCAGCACACGGTAGATCTCATCTTCCTGCCAGAGAATGCACTGCTGGCTCCTCTGTGTCTATTTTCAAGGTTCAGCTCCGCCCTGGCCCCTTCCCCCAGGGAGCCTTTCCTGCCTCAAGCACAGCCTCCTCCATGCTGCTGTGACTCTAAGCAGCCAACCCCTTCCCTGCCCCTTCCAGTGAAGGCTCAGTAGCACCAGCAGCGGCAGCAGCATCTTGTCCTAAGTGCCTCTGCTCCTCAACTAGGCTGTGAAGAATTTCACAAGGACCAGTCTCTGTCACCTGTGTACTTCCCATCATGGCAAATGCCCCAAACCTCGGAGCTGATCTGCTCACTGATCCTGAGTATGCTCATCTGGGCAAAGCAACAGACACTGCTGTCTGAACACTTGGGAGGACGGAGATGAAGGCCCAGCTCCACCCACAGGGTAGGAAGTCATATCCCAAACTCACTGAACAAAGGAAAAACAACTGTTCTGGTATCCCACAAAAACATCAAATTCAGATGTCTTTAGAGAAATATCAAAAGCTTTGTCTTTTATATTAACAATAAGCATAAAACTTAATGCTTAAGACATTACAATTTTAAACATCAGGAGAGACAGGAATAGTACAGCAGACAGAAAAAAAGTAAGAGACCCAGAGTTTGGGCAAGAAAGTCTTGGAGTAGCTGTCCTGCTTGTTCCCCATTTAATATTGTTTTAGTGCAATATTTGCTAAGTTTTTGATCATCCTTTGTTCAGCACTACTTTCCCGTTGCTTCAATCCTTAAGCCTCAAACCAAGATCACAAACTTGAAGCCTGAAAGCTCTATCCAAATCACGACCAAGCTTTGGTTTATGTGCAGAACACTGACCCCCACAGCATTTCACAATCTGTCAGTTTTCACATTAAATTCTGGTCACTTGAAAAATGAGAGTGTGATCACATTAGGCCTCTCTCGCCACATGGCAACAATTCCATTGTGTTCTCACTGAGTGGTGGCTGTTGTCTTCAGATCCTTACAAAATTCTCACAGGCCCATCACAGTATCCATGACCTCTGTTACTGCCCTCAAATTTGCTATATTTGTGTCCCTGATTTGTGACTGGGAGATTGGGAGGAAAATGATATGTACTTCTCATACCTATGTGTCTACCAAGATTTTTATACCTATATACATAGATGCTATCTGTGTGGCCCATCCAGACATAAGTCCACACCCTCTGCACAGGAATACAACAGCCACAAGGCCCACTGGGAATAGGTTGTGTAGTAACAAGACCAGCAGCTAGATAGGCCCATCCCCCCCCAAATATGACTGCTTTAATACAGAAATTTTGTGTCCTGTAGATAAATTTTAACACACAGGCATGTTTTAAAATTGTTGCTGTTGTTGTTCTTCTCCTGAGTCAACATCTATACTGCCAGTCTGGTCTTCAATTCTTGGGCTCATGCAAATTTTTTGCTTTAGCTTCCAGGGTATCAGGGTATGTACCGCTAAAGCAAAAATTACCTGAATGCATTTTTTTTTTTTTTTTTTTTTGCTTTTTGAGACAGGGTCTCACTTTGTAGTTCAGGCTGGCCCTGAGCTCACTATGGTGCCCAGGCAAGCTGCCGCGAACTCAGCAATCCTCCTATCCCTGCCTCCCGAGTGCTGGGATGACAGGCGTGAGCCACCACGTCCAGCATTGTAGTATGCGGTGTTGATTGTTGGTGGGCGTGAGTCTCCACGCCCAGCATTATATGTGGTTACTGGGGATCGAACTCAGGACCTTGCGCTTGCGAGGCAGGCACCGGAACCACTGAGCTAACCCTCTGGCCCCCTGAATGCATTTTTAAAAGCTATCCATAATCTCAGCATTTTTGGAGGCTGAGGCAGGAGGATCTCAAATTCAAATTCAGTCTGGACAACTTAGACTGTTTCAAAACGAATAATTTTAAAAAATATTTTTTATCTTTATTGATACATTGTATATACACATTGTGATCACACTCAATATTGGGAATTTGTACCAGTATATGACAATTTAATCAAAACAAAAATTTTTAAAAAGGCAGGATATGGCTCAGTGCATAACTCCTGGGTTCATTCCTTAGTACAATCAATCAAGTTATCCTGTTTCCAAGTTTTCTATGTCCCTGTATCCAAATATGCATCAATTACTTATTACCTGTCTCTGTAGGGATACTTCAGGTCTAGAAGTGTATTAGAAGAAATACGTTTGTTCAGCAAAGAATGTCATTCAATGGCAATACCATGTCTTACTTCCAAAGTTGTTCACTGGCATGGGATCACTACCTAGTGGAAGTGCTAAGCCCCAAGGGCGGTGACAGGGTGATAAAACCTACCCCTACCATATTCCTTCCATGACCTGCAATAAGACAACGTGGGCACTCACTCAGTTACAGTGTCTTGGAACCAGACCCAGAGCTCTGCACCTGATGGGGCCTGTAGGAAGGGTGGCCCCCAGTAACGCGTTCTCCAAAAACCTTGCGTGAATGACAGGTGCAGTTCCCGAAGAGAATACTTAGAGATCAGCTGTCCCAGGGCTTTGGGGAAGAGCCTGTAATGGGATACTGAAGAAAAGCAAAGAGGTGAGTGGTGTTCTCTCGTCTCCGCCCCCGCTAGGACCCATACATAATCTATCCGGAATCAGACCCCGCCTCCATGTGTTGCATCCTTCCCCAACCGCAGCAGGTACGACGGAAAATTTTTCTATGCTCAGGTCTCACCCTCTCACCTCCTTCCCGATGCAGTTCCGAATCCCAGCGCGTGCGGAACTGGAAGGTTGCGGCTACGTCCCCGGAAGGCAGAGGGGTGATGACGAGCTCCTCCCGAAAGCTGTCGCGTGAGGGCTCTGCAAGGCCCCAGATGACCTGCCCCAGGAGCAGCTGCACTAGCAAAGCTAGCCGCACTGCGGCCGCCATGACTGTGTGTGCTCAGCGTGCCCACCCACAAGGGCCGACATCCAATAGGAAAAAGACTTGGGCAGTGACTTCCGCTACCGTCCCGGAAACGGAGCGCGGTTGCTAGAACTACCGCGGGACAGACTGCGGCGCTCACCCTCGGGATTGGTGGATTTCAGGATCATAGGTGGTGGCGGGGAGCAGCGGGGTGTAAAGGTATGGGCTTGAGAACCCGCTACTTGGGGTGTTTCCACTCATCAGAAAAGTGCTTAGTAACTCGAAGCACAGGCATTGTACTTGATAGTGAAGGAACAGATTCAAAGAGGTCATTTATTCTGGTGGACTTGCGCCGCCCTCAACTTTTAGCGTCTTGATTTGCTTTGTCCTGAACCTAGCTGGCTCCTTTGGGGACATAGCTTTCCTACAAAATGCCCCCAAATAACTGACTCCTTTATTAGGAAAAAATTCAAATGTACAATAAAATGAACGACCAGTTCCCCGTTATCTAGATTCTACCAAAACAATTTACTAATCTTGAATTTTAGCATACATCCAGCTATAAATCCATTAATACACTTTATATTTTAACACATTTCAGTGTAAATTTAAGACATTGGAACACTTCTTTCTAAATAGTTTGACATGTCTATAAAATTCAATATTTATTTTTCTTTTGATGTAAAATTCATAAACAATGAAATGCACAAATCCGAAGAGCACATTTAGAGTTTTAACAAATACATACATCTGTAAAACCTGAACTCCTATGCAGATACAGAACATTTTGAAAACCTGGGACTGGGGGTGTGGCTCGTTGGTGGAGCCCTTGCTTTATGCATACCTGAG
Source organism: Thryonomys swinderianus (assembly GCA_004025085.1). Lineage (NCBI taxonomy): Eukaryota > Metazoa > Chordata > Mammalia > Rodentia > Thryonomyidae > Thryonomys > Thryonomys swinderianus. Next base: position 14,480 of record PVIC010023798.1, read on the forward strand.
ACTCTGGGTTTGATTTCTAGCACCGAAAACAATAGTAACCTAAAGTTTCTTCTCAGCAGATCCCTGTGCCATACACCTTCCAGGGGCTCTGAAATCTTTCCAACAGTAGAATGATCTGTTGAGAACTAAATATAAGTGAAATACAGTGCAGTATGTATACATTCTGTATAAGGTTTTTCATAGGATGCTCTTGAGAATAAGCCATGTTCTTGCAGGTATCAAGAGTATCCTCTTTTTGCCGTGGAATATTACACTGTATGAACAAGCACAGTTTTATCCATTTTGTTGATGGGCATCTGGGAACTTTGAAATCGTTGATGATTATGAACTGTTACCTGTACAAGTTGCATTGTAGATATGTTTTTCATATACCTTTGGCAAATATTTGGGAATAAAATTGCTGGGTCGAAGAGGAGGTGCATATTTAGTTTCATAAGAAATGTCATTCTGGGGGCCGGAGGGTTAGCTCAGTGGTTCTGGCGCCTGCCTCGCAAGCGCGAGGTCCTGAGTTCGATCCCCGGTAACCACATATAATGCTGGGTGTGGAGACACGCTCACCAACAATCAACACCGCATACTACAATGCTGGACGTGGTGGCTCACGCCTGTAATCCCAGCACTCGGGAGGCAGGGACAGGAGGATTGCTGAGTTCGCGGCGGCTTGCCTGGGCACCATAGTGAGCTCAGGGCCAGCCTGAACTACAAAGCGAGACCCTGTCACACACACACAAAAAAGAAATGTCATTCTGGATGTGGTAGCGCAGGCCTGTGATCCCAGCACCCAGGAGACTGAGGCAGGACTATCACTGTGAGTTTGAGGCCAGTCTGAATTACATAGCAAAACTCTGCCTCGAGAAAAAAAAAAAAAAAACCAACAAAAGAAAAAGAAAACATCAGACCTTTCTCCAAAATGTGTCGTTTTACTCTTCTACAGCAATGTATGAAAGCTCCAGGCGCTCTAGATCCAGGTCATCATTTGTTTTGAATTGTTTGAAGTTCATACTTTTAGCTACTTTGATGTATATATAGTAGTAGCTCATTATGGTTTTATAATTTGCATTTCCCTGGTAATGATACTGAAATCTGTGTGTGTGTGTGTGTGTGTGTGTTATCTGGCAGATTTGTCAAATAGACTTCAACAACACAGAAAGGGAAGTGTTAAAAAGCTATCTTTATCTCACGTCCTCCTTTTTACCTACATCCGGTGTTCCTGGCCACTAGACATGGAATAGACCATGAGCTAGATGTCAGACAGACTTCGATTGAAATTCCAATACCAGCCTTTAATCCATATGAGTTTAAACAACCCAAGAATCACTTTTCCTCATCTCTAAAATGGAAATCTTTTAATTATCAGAAACTATCTGCTTATAGGATTTGAAATATACTAAGTGCTTAACATTCATTCAGACTATTTATCAGGTAGCCACTATCGTCTTCATTTTGGAGATGAGCAAACTGAAGTACAGATACTGGGATCATTTTCTAAGATACCAGTGAGTGATGGGGCCAGGACTAGAGCCTGTAATACCAACTTGGAAAAATATTTTCAAAAGTAGTTGCCATGGACTGGAGATTTAGCTCAGTGGTTCTGGCGCCTGCCTCACAAGCACAAGGTCCTGAGTTCTGTCCCCGGTAACCACATACAATGCTGGGCTTGGTGGCTCACACCTGTAATCCAAGCACTTGGGAGGCAGAGACAGGAGGATTGCTGAGTTTGAGGTTTGCCTGGGCTACACAGTGAGCTCAGGGCCAACCTGAACTACAAAGTGAGACCCTGTCTCAAAAAAAAAAAAAAAAAGTAGTTGCCATGATTATGATTATTTTGTGCTATGCTTTCCTTTTGAAATTGCCTGTCCCTGTTATTCAAGACTAGCCACCTCCAGTTAACCTTCTTCCTCTCTAGTAGGCCAATCTTTTGTATGCTTCAGCCCTCCTGACATTAAATTTCCATTATCTGGCATGTCTGCTCCTGGAAAAGTGTGTAGGCCCTTTAGCATTCTATAGCTAAGTGGCTAGCAGGTAATAGATATATACTCAATAATGCTTGAATGAATACACAAATGAACAGGCAACATCATAAAGTGGGCATGGAAGCTGAGGCAGGAGGATCACAAGTTTAAGGCAAGGTTGGACAATTTATGGAGACTCTGTCTCAGAATTTTAAAAAGCTAAGGATGTAGCTCAGACCTAAAGCACTTGCCTGGCATACACAAAGCCCTGGGTTCATTCCAGTCTCCAGCATACAAAAACAGCACAGTTCTGTGTTGTTTCCACATCGCCCTGTGGTTCATGGTCAAGTTCTCTCATTTCTAGAGAGTGATAGGGTGAATCTTCTGAGTTGTAGTGTCATTTTTCCTCCAAAGCACAGGATTGTACAAAGATGGGCCTGTCTTTTTCCCTCCTCCAGTATGTATAGATGGTTACCCAGTGATGGGAGGAAACAACACTGACTTGAAGACTGAAAGCTATGCTCTCTGACTCAGAATTAGCTCCACATCATCCATCTGCAAGGGCGCTGTGTGGGCTCAAAACAGTCCATTGGAGATGGTGCCTCTGAAGGGCAGCCAACCCCCTGTGGTTTGGCAGGAAAAGAGGTCATTGTCCCAACCAGGAAGTGGTCCTGTGGTCTCAGATGACCGGAGACGTTTTCCATGAGGGCTGAGGCTCATAGCCACTGAACTGAAGTCTTCCTAGAGATTCACAAATTGTTCTGCTTCTCGAGAGAGCTCTCCCTAGTCTGAGTCCCTGCCCCTCCTCCACCATCTTAGCATTGTATGACAGGGGTACTTACTCAGAGACTTACTGGCACATTGACAGCAATTGAGCCAGTACAGCTTCTCCCCATTCACCCTACAGGGAAGAGGGTAAATCTGAGAATAGAGCTGTGGGGATCATGGGTTGGCACCCCTGCCCAATCCTCTCACCCAAACTCCACACCTCTGCATCCAGGTGCATGGTCTAAAACCAAAGTTCCAACCTTATTCCTGAACATGGCTCTCTTCAAGACTCCTCCAATCTGGGTCAAAGGCTCTCTAAACCATCCTGCTGCAGGAGGAAAAAAAAAATGGTAGCATCCTTGATACCTTCCTCTGTGACACCCATCAGATCTTTTGGAGTGTGCCTTCTCAGTTTCTTTTCCACGTACCTCCATCTCCGTACTTCCGCTCATGCTTGTGATTTCTTATCTGCAGTCACCTGGCTCCCTCCTGTCAGTGCTCACAAGAGGCCTCCCCACCCTTCTTCTCCAGTTTATTCTATTCATCATTTAGAGCCTTGCTCAAATGACAATTCAAGGGAAACACCCGGTGGTCTCTCCGAACAGGCCACTTTCTAGCACTAGTCATAGCTGAGATTTTACATTTGGGTCCCCACTAAGACTATAAACATTTGTGACAGCAATTTGTTTTTGGCTGTTATGTCCACAATGTCTTGCACACTCTGAATCCTAATATTTAATCTTTGTTGAATGAATCATGCTACTTTCTTGTTTGTGCACCCTGCTTATACCGAAGTATATGAATCACCAGTCTCCCTGGCCACCATTACCTCTTGCATACAGTACTGTGTTATCTGTCCGTCTTGAGTCTCTCTCCTCTAGTATACTCTACACTGTAGCCAGTATTTTTTTTTTTTTGAGGCAGGTTCTCCCTTTGTAGTTCAGACTGGCCCTGAGCTCACTGTGTAGCCCGGGCAAGCCTTGAACTCATGACAATCCTCTTGCCTTGCCTCCCAAATTCTTGGATTACAGGCATGAACTATCACACCTAGCATTGTGATATGTGGTACCAGGGATTGAATTTGGGATTTCGTGCTGGCCAGGCAGATGCCAAAACCACTGAGTTAAATCCCCAGCCTTCAACATTATTTTTTTTTTTGTTTTTTTGTTTTTTTTGAGACAGGGTCTCGCTTTGTAGTTCCGGCTGGCTCTGAGCTCACTATGTAGCCCAGGCAAGCCTCGAACTCAGCAATCCTCCTGTCTCTGCCTCCCGAGTGCTGGGATTACAGGTGTGAGCCACCACGCCCGGCATCAACATTATTTTTTAAATAAGCAAATCCAGGCCTGGGATTTTGCTCAAGTGATACTGCGCCTACCACGCAAGCACGAGGACCTGAGTTTGATCCCCAGTACTGAAAAAAAAAAAAAAAAACATTTAAATAAGCAAAGCCAAACTGCATGCCTGCAATTCAGCACATAGGCGCTAAGGTAGGAAGGCTGCTGTGAGTTTGAGGCCAACCTGAACATAGGAGAGTTCATCGCCAGTCTGAACTTCATAGCAAGACCTTATCTTAAAAAAAAAAATCAGCTACTTGTAATACTTTCATTACTCCCAATAAAGTTTAAACTCTTTACTATGGTTTCTAGAATGAAAACTGCTAATAACCTACCCAGTGACTATTACCCTCTTGTTCTTTAGTAACAAACCCTGATTCCGTCAGATAACAGTATCTACTGTCCGTACCCCATCCACAGTGCTCAGAGTGCTTCCCAGAAATCTAGTAGATGGTACAGAAATCAGATACACTGGCAAGCCAGTGACTTGAAAAGGTTATTTTCTTTCCAAAAAGCAGATTTTCCTTTCTTCTAGATATTTTGTTCCTATGTCTGTAAAGTGTCTACAAATGAAACATTTCCTGTGCTACCAAGTTCTGGCTGATAAGATGAAAACAGATGCTATTTCTTAAAACTTCCAAAAATGGTTCTTAAAGTGGGAACAGACATTAAGCTGTGCTTTTCGCCCACCCACCCCCTCCTGCTTTTTGCCCATTTCAGAATCATGATGATTTGGGCTGACAGCCGTTCTGACATGACCTCTCGATAAGAATGCAAGTCATACCTTCGGCACCTGAGTAAAAAGAGCCAGAAAGGCCACGGTGGCGCATGCCTGTGATCCCAGCTACTTGGGAGATGGGCAAGATTATACCATTGAGGCCAGCTGAGCAACACAGTGAAACCCTGGCTTGAACCAAAGAAATAAAAAGGCTGGGGATGTTGCTTGGCATCGCCTGGGTTCAATCCCCAGAACTGGGGGAGAGAAAGAAGTAAAAAAAAAAAAAAAAATACCAACCTTTAGTAAGTACAGAAATTCAGTGTTATTCTGAATTTCTTTTATATGAGGAGATACATACATATTTATATCTTGTGTCATGATCTTTTACTAGCAGTCAAACTGAAACAGGCTTCTGAACATTTCACAACCTGACCTTTCGTCTTACCTCTCTTCAGGTTTTCAAATCCAATCGTTTGGCCAAATTACATTTTCAGCTCCTCACAGCTATATTATCTCTACTTAAAAGTCTTTACAAGCTGTCCCTTCTGCCTGAATCATGGCCTTCTTCACCCCGTCTCGACCTGATAAATTCCTAATCTCCTTGGGATTTCTTCTAAAAAAGCACCTCAATTACCAAGCCAGCTAAGTTAAAACACCCCCATTCCCTGTACCAGAGTAATACCCATTCATACTGCTTATTACACTGCAAGTTACTGATGTTCTCTTCCATAGACACAAAACCTCAGGGACAGAGAAACAGGTTGTTTGCTTAGAGCTATCTATATTCCAAATACCCGGTACAGACATCCAATAAATATTTCTTGGAAAAAATGAACTAAATGAGTGAGGGGGATATCGTGTTCCTTTAGAGATCTAAAGATATTGTAGGTTTGCCATCTGTGTGGTATGAAAAATGAAGTGGAATGGTTGTATGTTATTATTACTTGTTTATTATTTATACCATATCCTTTTCCAAAAAGGATGTAAGGAGGCAAACTAGTTGGAGTACTGCCTCACTCGGAGTGCTAATGAGTTCACATCCACTTGAAGACGTTGCTTTGGGAGACTACCGGAAGACTACAGGGTAGTGTGGGGGAGGGGGGCGTGCTAAGAAAGCAGAGACGTCCTGTCCTACCTCATCTTCCATCCCCTCACTTGCAGTCCCTGCCTCAGGAGTAAGCTGAACACTGGCGGGAAAGTTGCAGACAGAGCAGGTTAGCACTAAAGCAGGAGAAGGCTAATCCTCAGAGAGGTCCACCATCCCACCATCCTCCCTCCCTTCGGCACCCACTGCAAGGAAAGCGTCTCATCTTCTCGCGCAGGGCTCTGGCAGGGTCTGGGGTTTCATGTGGCCAGCTCGGTTGGTCTGCAGCTCGGTTAGCCCTCTGCTAGCTGCAGGCTCTGGGCTGTGTGCCTCCATCACCCCCATCCTCCTCCTCATCTGACTGTGCCAAGGGTGTGTCTGCTCCCCCTTCACTGAGATTTGGACTGTGCGGGTTGGTGGAGGAGTCCGAGGATGAGGAGGAAGTCCGGGATGTCGTTCTGTCTGGTGTGAGCACGGGCAGGCTCAGCTCCTCTGGATGGTCATCCACCCCTGCCCAGAGAGAACAGCGAGTCAGGCCTGCAAGACTGTGGGATTAAACTGGCCAGGCAAACCAAAGCACAGACAGGACAGGTATCTCTTCAAAAGCACTTGGCATGTCCAGTAGAGACCCAGCATAAGGATTTCCATCTCATGGCTCTAGCTCCTTCCACTTGGCTACACCACCGTTGGGTTCCAGAATCAGGTCAGTTAATTCAAGGTACTTTGGAACAGCTCTGGGCAAGTAATTTTCCCTCTCAAGGATCTGCTCTTGTTCTGTAAAAAAAGGGTTACCTACATTCCCAAAAGGGTTTGAGGCCAAAATCGAAGTCTGCGTATAAACTGTCTGGCACAGTAGATTTAATAAAGGGTAGCAGTTTTAAGTAACAGAATAGCTTACAAATGAAGCACACGAACTTCTTTGCAGCCAGACAGGCATGGCTTGAAGTCCAGGTTTGCCACTTCTTGGTGTTGTGGTTGAACTTTTTTATGCCTCATTTCTGTCTTTATAAAATGGAGATTATACCTGCCTTTATAGGATATTGTGAATAGTTAGATATTATATGTAAGGTACTTTTTTTTTTTTGAGACAGGGTCTTAATTTGTGGAGCAGGTTGTCTTTGAACTCACAGAAATCCTCCTTCCTCAGCCTCCTGTGGGCTGGTATTATAGGTGTGCACTACCATGTCCAGCACCTAAAGTACTTTATTTAGCACAGTATTAGGAACCTAGGAAAAGTGGTCCAAAGCTATTAATGTTACTCTAATGACTAAAACTGCTTAAATTGTCTAACATAAACCTATATTTTACATTAAACTTATTATTAAGTTATAATAACTCCATTTCACAAATGTAAAATTATAAAGGTGAAAGAAGCTGGTCTTTGCTGGAATTTTGACCTGGGGTTCTATAACTCAATTCCCCCTCAGAACAGGCGGTACCCACTTCCACCCCTTCCTTGTATTTTTTTCCAGCCTCACTCCAGAGCCCAGCCGCCTGGCTGTGGCTGACCAGTACCCAAGTCCCCAGAGCAAAGGCCCATACCAGCTGTCTGGGGGGTTGGCGGAGGATCTTCACAGGGCAGGAACACATCTGCTCCGTCCTGGTCCCCAAGGTCAATGAGTTCTACTTGCTCCAGTGTGTCCACATTCACTTCCATGGACGAGATACTACCTATGGGGGCTGGGCAGCAACACGGTGAGCCAGGAGCCGTGGGTGGAGCTGATAGTTACCCGTCCCCGGTCCCAAGTTAAATGCTTATTGGCCCAGAAAACAAAAGGGGCATCACCCCAAGGCTCAGGACCCACAGCATAGCCACCCTATGCCACCCCAATCCTATTCCTGGGACTTGGAACTTACGTCTCTGGGACTCAAGATGCAGGTGGGACAGTGGAAAGACAAACTCTGTCTCTGGCTGTAAAATATCCTCGAAGAATTTCTGCCGCTCCCGAAGGCGGAGCTGCTGGCGCTCCAGGGCCGGCCGTGGATTTGGGTCCATTTCAACCCCTGGACGGTAGAGGAACAACACAAGAGCAGTTGTGAGACCGGCTGAGAAGACAGTGGGGGCCTGGGACTAGGGAACCCCACTGCAGCCAGCATCCCAGCAGCAGGCCTCTGGCTCCAGGCCGGACCTTTCTGGCCCGGGCTACCTCTTTCCCCTTCTCTGAAACAAAGCCCAGTCCACAAACTTCAAGTCTCATGCAGAGGCGGGGCCTGCTCCAGCCCCACAAAGGGGATGCCAGTTCCAGGCACGGCAAAGATCCTCTGTATTCAGGGGAGGCAACCAGTGGGCAGCTCTGAGTATCCTGCCCTCTGAGAGGCTGGGAGAGGCTGATCCAGCCCACAATTCTGAAGAGATGTTTTATCCACTTACTGAACCTACCATCCCTCAGCGGGTCAGGGAAAGGGATAGGACAGGGCCGGAGAGCTGGAAGACCCGCTTCCTCGAGCTGTAATTCTGATCCCTCCTCCTCCTTCAGAACCCATAGACTCAAGCAAGCGCCCCTCCCCCACCCCTTCTCTCTACATGGTCTCATCACCACCAACACCTTCTCCAAACTCTTGCATTGACATAGACCTGACTTCTACATGTGGCTGAACTTCTAAGGAAATCGTCTTTCTGACCTCCTTGTCCCCCTCTGAAGGGGCATCATCGCCCTCAGTGCCTGAAACAAGGCACCGAAAGCGACCTATCTGGGGGCACAACCATCTTTCCCCAGTGTCAACAGCTCCTTATCTGTGGCCCTCCTCTGACACGTCTCCACTAGTCAGTAAGTAGCACGCGGAGGTGCCAGTGCTCAGTTCAGTCCAGCCCAGGCCTCTCGACCCCGGGGCTCAGAGCTTTCTAGAAGACCAGTGCTCTGGCTGGCCCGGGCGCCCGCATTCACTTCGGTCCGCTCAGTCTCGTTCCTGGCTTTCAGCGCGGGGCCCATCACCAGGGGCGGGAGTTCCTAGTTTGAGGAGGATATTGTTATCCGCGGTGAACCGCCGAATCTGGACTCAGCATGTGCCAGACCCTGACCAGCTCCACGGGCCCCGGTGCAGGTCAAGGGGACCCACTCCCGAGCGGGCCAAAGCAATGTGGGCAGCCGCTGTGGCCACCGGGAGAAGAGAGGCGGCGGAGATCGGAGCTCGGAGGCGCTGACGCCGGTTCCTGGGAAAGGCTCTGAGCTGCCGCCCAGGTCACGGCGCTAAAAATACCCAGGGCTCCCGGGGCCGTCTGCCCTAGCCGCGGGGAGAGGGGGAGGAGAGGCCGAGGAACCGGCGGGCACGGGGCTCCAGGACGCCCCTCCCGGGCGCCCCCCCCCCGTTCTCCCGCGAGCGCAGGGGCCGCGGACCCGGAGCTGGAGCGAGCGAGTTGTTTACGCGGCCGTACGGTTCCCGGGAGAAAGCGGGGAGATTTGGGGTTGGAGGCTGCCAGGGGCCCGGAGGAGCGGGCCGACGGAGAACTCCCTGCCCAGCCCCCCGCAGGGGAGCCAGCGGCAGGAAGAGACTGTGCCCTAAAAAGGGCCGCGCCGGCCGGCAGGGAGGGAGGGGTCGAGGCGGACGCCACCCTCCCCGCGGCACCTGCGCCCACCGCCGCCCGAGCCCTACCTGCGGCCCCGGCGCCCGGGTGGCTCAGTCCGTCCGGCCGGGCGAGGCGGCGGCGGCGGCGGCGGGGGCGTGGGAGCGAGGCGCGCCGGCCGGGGTGGGGCTGCGCCGCCGGGTCTCCCCCGGGACGGGCGGCCCTGGGAGCCGGGAACGAGGAAGAGGCGGGAGGCGGAAGTGGGGGAGGGGCGGCGGGCGCTCGGCCTGCGCCCTGCGGACGGGGCCAGCCCCTGCCGGCGGGACCGCTCGCACTCGCGGGCGAGCAGAAAGTTCCCCGCTCGCATGCTTCCCCCGCGCCCCACACGTCCGCGCCCGCGGGGATCACTTGCCGCGCCCCCGCCCGGCGCAGATGCGTGGCGGGCACACGCGCCGGTTCTGCCCACGCACACTTGATGCTCCGGCTCCCGGGCAGCGCCCACGCTGCGACTGCGCGCACGCAGTGGCTCCCCGAGTGCGGCGTCCTGGGCCGCGCACTTCTCCGGGGCGCAGCTGGGCAGGGAAGGCGGAGAGCGGCCGGGACGGCGCCCACCCAGCCGGGCAGGTGCCTGTGGCAGACGCCCTCTGACGCTGGACGTCACCCTGCTCACCTGACAGCCGCCACCCCGGCCGCGGCGCACTGGGCGGAGCGGTCCCGGGACCAGGCGGGCTGCGCTGTGCCTGGGGACACCGACGAGGAGCCAGCGCTTCCACGGTCCTGAGACGGGCGCACGCGTCTGGCCTGGCGAGTGGAAGAGGCAGGAACCGCGGGCCGAGTGGATGTGTCTGTCCGCTTTGCAGCACCTCCAGACTCAGACCAGTTCTAGAAGTGTCCGATCTGTTCTCTCCCTCTGCTTCTTCTTCCCCTCTCCTTCCTTGTCCACCCTTTCCCAGTCGTCTGAGCTCCAGAAACCCGGGACGGACCAGCTGCGGGGCGTGTGTGGGGTTGCGGGTCAGAGATGTTTTTGGATTGGGGTCATCCTATAATTCATTCAACAAACACCCGCGAGCTGGCCAGGAGCTAGGCGTCAACCTCAGCACCTCCCTTTCCCTCGCCACTCACATTAAAGTACATCTCCATTTCCGGTAAAGCCTCTTTCCCTAAGTGGTATTTTACCAGCCCACCATTCCGCTCTGTTTCCACGACCTCTCCTGGGCGCCCTCTGTACCACCTTCTGTCTGCTTTTCTCGCGCTCCTCGCTCCTCGCGGCCCCGCTCCCCCCACCCGCCACAGTGCAGTCAGCGGTCATTTCTCAAATCCTCCGAGCCACTCCTAGCTCAGACCTCCCGTAACTGAGAGTGAAATCCAGGTGCCGACCCTGCGTCCGAGCAAAGCCTTGAAGGAACGGTTTAAACACCCAGGGACGAGGGGACAGGCGAAAGGGCTGGATGGAAATGTGAAATTTCTTGTCACGTCCACGTTTTCTGGTCAGGCCGTAGCACTTTACAGGTACCTAGGACGCTTATTCCCCCAAGGGAGGTCTCACACACCTGTGAGTAAATACAGCCTCCCCGCTAGGGTACACGGCCTGGACAGCAGCTTGTGCGAGGCGAGCGAGGCGGTGAGGACCGTGCTGGGCTATAAATCGACCTGCGGTCTGAGCGACCTGAAGGGGTCCCAATGCTAACACTGCTGCGGAGCCAGCAGGCTGGGTGCCAGCCACTATTGTTAAGTGCGCTGCGTGTATTAGCTCTTTAGCTCTTCCGAGCACACCTGCGGGGTGAGTGCTGTTATTTCCTCTTTACAGATTAGAAGCTGAGACAGACAAAGGGAATTTGTCCAAGGTCTCGCAGCTAGTTGGTGGCAGAGCTGGGATTTGAACCCTGGTAGGCTACCTACCTCCAGAGACTGCTTGTAACCACTATTCCCAGACCGGTCCCCCTCTCTCAGTTGTAACTTTCATCTGCCAGGAAATATTTTAATCATTTTGATTACTGTGTCTCATTAGTATACGGATAGGTTTTTGGGTCTTCCTTCTTTTTCTTTTCTTTACAGGGAATTGAATCGAAGGGCTTCACACTGAACTACATCCTCAGCCTTTTTGTTTATTTTTATTTTGAGACAGGGTCTTGGTAAATCACTAAGTTATACAGGCTAGGCTCAAAATTTCCAACCTCCAACCTCAGCCTTTGAGTGCTGGGCTTCCCGTTCCCAGCCCTGTCCCTCTTTCTAGCACAGAAGAATGAGGCCAAATCAGGAGTAGGAGTAGGTTTTTAAACAAATTTTTTGAAGGCTTTTTTTCCTTTAGTGTTTTTTTTTTTTTTTTTTTTTTTTGAGACAGGGTCTCACTTTGTAGTTCTGGCTGGCCCTGAGCTCACTATGTAGCCCAGGCAAACCTGGAATTAAGCAGTCCTCCTGCCTCTGCCTCCCTAGTACTGGGATGACAGGCATGAGCCACCACGCCCAGCATTGTGGTGTGTGGTATAGGGATCAAACTCCAGACCTTGTGCTTGCCAGGCAGATGCTGGAACCACTGAGCTAAATCCCTGGCCCTAGTTTTTTTTTTTTTTTTTTTTGAGACAGGATCTCGCTTTGTAGCTCAGGCTGGCCCTGAGTTCACTATGTAGCCCAGGCAAGCCTGGAACTCAGCAATCCTCCTGTCTCTGCCTCCCGAGTGCTGGGATTACAGGCGTGAGCCACCACGCCCGG
>PVIC010023799.1:0-11743 GCA_004025085.1 Thryonomys swinderianus
CTCAGCCATGAAACGGGACGCGCGGTGCCCTGGCCTGTCTTTGACGGCGAGTACCACGAAGGTCAAGTGTGATAACGAATTGGAAGGCCTCTGGGCTTACGCTTGGAAGGTATTGTTACAAAGGTGCAACCCATCCCACTGGATTCTAATCCCTTGCCCTTCTGCTAAGTGAAAGAGACAGCGTCTCTTCCTCTCTGGCCCCTGGAGCTGCCTCAGAGCAGGCACTGTTCCGGCAGCACCCACGCCTTCCTCCAAGACACAAAAGCACGTCTTCTCGCTGCCCCTCTAACCGGCGTCTTTAAGCGTGGCAATTTTCGGGTTTATGTCCCTCTGGTGGGTGTTTTCCATTTGACAACTCTTTTAAAGACGCAGAACCATATTTTATTTACTGCCTACTATAAATTATTTACTAGCAGGCTGAGGTAATCCCATTAAAGCTGCAAGGTTTGTTTACACTAAATAGTTATCTGGGGACTCCTCCCTTGCCTTAGAGCTGCGAGGCACAGGGGAGGCCGTGACCGTCCACGGACGAGGGCAAGATGTCCACGGAAAGGAAAGGCGTCCTTCGGAAACGAAAATGACGTATTCCTCTCTGCGATTCATCCAGAACCAAGCATAATCTACTAATTGTCGGCCCTTTGGTTCGGTGTGAGTGGTCTTCATGGGCCGGGTTTACTAACTCCCTGGCACCCGCACCCTACCCACTGGCCCAGCCCCTGGGAGGGACCCGCTCACACCTGCAGCAAGATGACGTCTGTCCAGGAACTAGCTCAGAAGGTGGCGTCAATCAGATTTGGGTGTGCACAGACTGGGGGGGGGTGCTTGGGCCCTGCCTTAGGTTGAGGCTGTAGGCGAGGAGGGGGGATGGGGACTCCTTTCAGGGGTTGCTGGGGAAGAAACAAAGCTCTTCGAACATTGCTTCTTGTCCCCTCCCCCAAGACGTGGGCAGAGAAGAGGTTGTAGAAAAAAAAAAAAAAACAGCCTGAGGAAAGTCACCAGGTTTTATAGATTGGGTGCATGTGCACGTGTGTGCACAAGCACGTGTCCATGTGTGCCTATGTGACTGTCTCCATCATTAATATTTTAGTACAAATTCCGAGTTACTTTTTAGTGTGTGTGTAGTGCGTATGTGTTTGTGTGCGTGAAAGAGATAATGTGCATACAAAACAATTGATGATCATTTCTCAACTCAGCTATTTCTGGAAACATCAAATAACCCAGGGGATATACTGGCCTTGGAGGAGCTGGAAGGGTTTGGGCGACCCAATCTTAAATGAAATTTTCATCTCAACTCATTGCTTTGAGTTATGTTGGCCTTCAAAGAGGGGAAGGAGTTATCCATTTCTGTGGATGTCTTTTTACCAGGGGCTCTGGAGGAATGTAATAATGGTGTGTTAGTTTCCCACCTGGTTTTGCAGATGGTGATTGCAGAATGGTGGGTTTGGCACGGCAACGCAGGGAGAGATAAACTAGACACCTGGACAAAAAGCCAGCTGTCTGAAGCAACTTCGAAGTGATCGACAATAGATACAAAAGGCGCTTATTTCATCGTTTGTGTTCTCTTTTTCTTCCGGCCGAAACACAGATCCAAACAGAAAAAAAGTCGTACTGATTTCCATCAGTGAAAGGCCCACATTACAGAGCCGAAGGACTGCACTGACTTGAACATTCACGACACATCTTGCACTGTCACTGTTTAGGTTCACCAATAATTTAAAATTCAATGTCATATTTTTTAATATCCCTGATTTTTATTTCTCGGTAATTTGGTGACCTTTGTTGTCTTGAATTATTTTATCAGAAAAGGACAAGATGCATATGATATGCTATAAACACCTTAAGTATACAAACATACATGAGGCACTAAGAGATGATGGAGACACAGGTTAACCCTATGAACCCATATCTTTAACAGAATGAACGGCCCTTGTTATCTCCCCACATGAAGAAGATAAATGTGAGCTATCCTTGAAATGAATGTACATTATCTACGCACATATTTCAGGTTAACAATAACCCACAACCTGAGGACCAACCGACCCTACGCACATATTTCAAAGCCCCATTTATGGAGCTTTTTGACTGAAAAAGTGAGATGCGATTTGCATAGCATAAAAGTAACTATGCAAAAATGAACAATTCAGTAGAATTTAGTGATATTTCATACATTCACAGCATACCCACCATCACTACCTCGGCACAAAACATATTTATGTACCCCAAATAAAACACTGGACCCAGTGAGCCCCTGCTCTTATTTCTCCCTCCTTGTCAGTCACAGGTAAATATTTTTACTCATGTTTTCATTTCCTGAAACAAATATTTTCCTCAACAACAAAATTTCTGCATGACACTATTTTCTTCAAATCTATTTTATCACATTCTTTTCCATACATCTAGCTAAAGATACAAAGAGAGAGGGGATAAACCACGTAATCTCCTTATTTGTATTTGTTCTAGAAACCAATAGGTTTCCAGATTGGTATTTGCAACATGAGTCTTTTTAATGAGCAGTAGATCCCCCCCCCCCCGCAACACTTCTGTCTCCTTTGGTAGTCACTGTGGGAAGAACCCGAGTGCGAGGCAACAGTTAATCTTGCTGTCATCAATAGAAAGTGGATTAGAGTGGTATTTTCTCTTTTGAAATGTAATGCATAAAGTTTAACAAAGCAATAGCTTGTCAACCTTTTGGAAAAAACGAGTTCTAGGATGAGTTGTTGTAAACCATTTGTTTCTGGTCTTCACAACTGTGCACTGAATTCGCAATTGTGGAAAAACATTGTGAAGAGCTTACCGTTGGCAGAGTCCTATCTCCTTGCTCTTGTGTGTGCTGATGCATTCATTTACTTCAACCAGTGGCACCACGGAGACGAAAGGAAACATGAGTGTGGCTTAAGACTTTCAATCAAGACTGAAGCCACCATTCATGTAACTGGGACCACAGCGTCCAAAGCTGTTGGAGAAGCTATTTTTGTACATAGCAGTAAGAGGTCAGGGCTGGTCCAGAGTCATGAGCTTAGACAGATCTTTCAACCCTATCTGCCACCCTAGTTGAATGTGGAATTAAAGGAGCAAAGAACGTATTGGTGGGTAAAATCATGGGTGGTCAGTCTGGGAATTCAGCATGTTGCTCCATTCTGTTTAGAGAATGGTGATTTGCAGAGGAGCTGGCTGATTTGGACTGTTACTGTCATACTACAAAAGACACACTTTACATTTAGTTTTTAGAGTATTTCATCACGGCAGGAAAACAGAAAAGTGGCACCTCAAACTGTTCTATCCTTCATGATATTCTTCCATTGAAACATAGTTCTTTTTTGGTCTTGAACATTTGTTTTCTACAGCAGGAGTTCGCAACCTTTTCACTATTGACATTTTGGAAGCAGAATTCTTTGTTGTGGGAAACTGTCTTATATGTTCTACTGTGTTTAACAACATTCTTGGCCTCTCTACCCACCTACTAGATGTGAGTAGCAGCTCCCGGCATGGTCATGACAATGAAAAAGGTCTCCAGAAATTGCCAAGCATTTACTTGGGGCCAAAATCACCCCAGGTTGAGAATCACAGTTCTACAGTGTCATGTTTGATTTTGAGAAAAACCGTTCTTTAAAAAAATATTTTGTGTGTGATGGTAGGGATGGAAAATACAGGCTCACACATGCCAAGCAAGTATAATACCACTGAGGTACACCTCCAGCCTATTGCATTTTTTATTGAACTTTGTAAAACAAACAATCTTGGAGTTTTTTTTAAAGTTGTTTGTTTCTGTTTTTCGTTTGGTACCAGGCATTGAACTTGGGACCTTGGGCTTGCCAAGCAGGCGCTGTAACCACTGAGCTATATCTCTGGCCCCAAACATACAATCTTATATTCAGCAAATATCTTAAGATTTTTCGTAGTAGGGAAAACGCTAAGGATACAGACTTGAGTATAAATCCTATATACTAGTCTGTGACTTCAGGAAATTCATTGAACTTGTCTGAGCCTCAGTTTCCACCTCTGCACAAAGGCCCTCAAAACATGTGTGTGATTTGAGACTAGGGGTATAGCTCAGTGGTTAAGCACTTGCTTAGCGTTCATGAGGTCCTGGGTTTGATCCTCAGCACTGCAAAAAAAAAAAAAAAGTCCATATGACATGAAATTTAAATCAGATGATGGGTGTTCAGAGCTCAGCCCAGTCCCTGGCACAGGAGGCAGGTATTAAGGACATGCCTATGGTTACTTCCTAGACACTTATTATATAATTTCAAACTACCTGTAAAGCTCTCCTCTTGATTGAAGGACTCCTGTTTTAGAGCTGTGACAGATGAGGGTGGTAAAGGCCCAACCTTTCTTGCTAAAACAATCACCCCCAGTGCTTGACGGTTCTCCTAAAAAGTACTGCTAGGCTGTGGCTTTCTCCTCAGTCCTTGGCTCTTCCCTACTCTGCAGGAGTTTTCTCCCTTGGATTCCCAATGTCATTCATGGTATCCTTTCTAGTCCCCTTGACTCACCCCAGCTAGGTACAAAAACCTTTAGCACAGCTGGGAGACCTGACATTTTCCAAAAGAACTTCACTAATCACTAAGGGGAAATAAAGAGGAAACAATTATAGACTAAACAAGCAGCGTAAAAATAGATTTCTAAAACAAGGGTTTCTGATCCTTTAATCCTAGTAAAGATTTTGAAGAGCCTTCCAAGGCTCCAATTCCCCTTTCTAGCTACATTCAAATGTAGTTCCTAAAGAGACGGATGCAATTATTCATTCATTTAACACAGTGTGTTGAGTGCTGTGAAGGCAACAAAATCAGGTATTATGATAAAGTAGAGGAGACTGGGAAAGGAGAGTTCAGGGATGCTTTTTGGATAACATGGTATTTTGTGTTGTCTCCCTAAGGATGAGAAAGTGCTTGTTTGCCTGATGAAGATGAGTATGTGTGTAAGAACATTCTAGGCAGAAGGAATACCAAATGCAAATGCCTTGAGGCAAGACTGAGCATTATAATAACTGCTCACTATACTCCAAGCATTGCTTGAAGAGCTTTTCACATAAAGCTGTCTTAAATCGATCAGTTAAGTTTGTATTTATAAGCAAGGTTCTATTATTTTATACATGGGGAAATTGAGCTACAAAATCTTAAATTAGCTGCACACAGAGTGGAAAATACAGTGGCCAAATACAGGCACTCTGACTTCAAACTCCAGGAACTAGTAACCACTGCATTGCTTGGGGCATAGAGTGACCAAGAAGTTGACTTGGAGCAACTTGAAGAGGCAGGTGGGGGTTATGTGGGGACCTTTTAGGTCTTGAGAAAGAGTCTATCTTTACCCTATGAACAGTGAGGAGCCCCTGAAGGTTGGAAAGGAAAAGATAAGAAGGATGAAGGAAAGACAAGATGTCATTTGTATTTTTACAAGACGAATCTGGCTTCTTACTCAGGGTAGACTGTAGAGATCAAGGTGAAGTAAGCAAAAGCAATGAGTGTCATTGCCGTTTTCCTGTTGGGAGATGGGATATGAGTGAGAATAATGACATTGGAAAGAAGGGGGAAGATTTGATAACTATCTTGGAGGCAGAGCTGATAGGACTCCAAGTGAATCAGATGAGGTAGGTAAGGTGAAAAAGGAGGTACAAATCAAAGATGACTGACAAGTTTAGGTGTGAACAAGTACGTAGTGGTAATCAGTTTATTTATTGCTCTTTACCAGGTGGACTATGGATACCATCTTGTCTTCCTGAGCTCTAGGCACTGTTCAAACATCGAACCTTCTTCCTTTTCCATGACGAATGGCAGAGCTTTTCCTCCTAGAACGCAGAATACTGAGATTGTCTCACTTAGTCCCAGCGTTCAGTTTGAGCAAACACTTAGTTCAGAATTAGACTGCATGGAAAACATCAATAGTTAATGGTCCTGAGACAATCAATCTTCACTTTGCTCCTAAAGTATTCAGAGGTGACTCTTTTAGATCGCCCCATTTCCCACATAGAGGCAGAATGGAATAAAGAAGGGAAAGCAAGAGCTCAGGTTCTGGAGACAGACACATATTCAAATCCCTGTACCATGACTGATTGTCTCTGTGACCAAGATAATGTACTCGATTTCTTCAGGCTTCGGAGTGTTCATTTGTAAAACAGGCCTAACCATTTTCATTGCTAAATGAAAGCACTAATTAAGTACCCAGCATATCACAAAATTGATCATTATTAATGCTACAGTTTTTCACCTACTTGTTTTAGTTCTTGTCCGGAAGTGCTATAAGAATGCTTCCTTGCCAGGCGTGGTGGCTCACGCCTGTCATCCCAGCACTAGGGAGGCAGAGGCAGGAGGATTGCTGAGTTTGAGGCTTGCCTGGGCTACATAGCGAGCTCAGGGCCAGCCCGAACTACAAAGCGAGACCCTGTCTCAAAAAAAAAAAAAATGCTTCCTCTTCCTTGAGGTACCATTCAGCATTCCATTCCACTCAGGAATGTCTACCTTTCAACATCTTTCTGAGAACTGTCTTGTTCTTTGAATTGTTCTAGATCGCTCCACTTCTATAGCTATTAGGAAGTTTCTCTTATCCTCTATATGGCCTGTGTTTAGATGCCTCCCTAAAGCCTCAGGCCATTTTAGGTGGGGCTTTACAGAGGCTGAAACTAGAGCATGTGATTGATTCTTGGTGCAATGTTAGGCTCAAGGGCACTAGGACTAAGGGCGTGAGAGCTGTCTAACCTAAGTAATTTGAATAAGATAAAAAGAGACAGAAAGATGCTGTTGAAGCCCCTTGCTTGCACTTGCCTTCTTCCACCACCATGAACTGTTGCCCCGTGCCTTGTGCCATCCTGCCTTGGAGCCAGCCGATTATGGATTGAAACCGCTACAAACGGTGAGTTAAATAAACAGTCCCCCTTTTAACTTCAGAGATTGGGTGCTTGGTCTCAGCAATGACAAAAATAACTAAGACACCCATTCCATTCTTGACTTTTGACAGTGTCACCAAATCTATATCCTGCTAATAACCCCTTCTAATTCAGTAATTAGGCATGACATAGTACAGATAAGGCCCTAACTTTGCCATTGGAAGATTTCGATCCTCTTGAGCTTCGTGGCAGTGTGTATCCTGGAAATTCCTTCAGTTCTCTGGGATGTTGTTCCCTTGTCTGTAAAATGAGGGTCCCACTGCTGTTGACTTAGAAATATTGTGACGTATCAATGATTTAACAATATTAAAAACATTTGGTGAACTGTTGAAGAGCAAAACACATACTTTCAGTCTGTAAAACCGATAAATTGATGTACAATGATAAGCTATCTTATTTTACATATGAAAAATCGGGGTACCAAAATTCAACTAGGACAAACATTAAAAAAATTGTCTTGTGTTCCTGAAAGAGAAACTGGAGATTCATTGCGAGCAAAGACAATGGCATGGCAAGGAACTAGCTTTAATGTTTGGGTAATTCCCGGGGTAAGTATGCTGGGGGTCCAAGTGTTTATCACCTAGCCAACATTCAGCTTTGACGTGCTAAGTGGAAAACATCATACTTAATTCTAGATTTACAAATTTAACTCTTCTCTTCTCTATTATATAATAAAATAAAAACCTACAAAACCATAAAATGCTTTTGTGCTAGCCACTGTGAAAAAATATTTTAATTGAAAGTGCATACACACTATGAAGTAAAAGGGATTTAATATATGTCATACCTATTAAACTAATTTGTTCATAGACATAACAAAAACAGAAATTACTGTTGTTGGTTTTTTTTTTGAGATAGGGTCTCGCTTTGTAGTTGAGGCTGACCGTGAGCTCACTATGTAGCCCAGGCAAGCCTGGAATTCAGCATCCTCCTGCCTCTGCCTCCCGAGTGCTGGGATTACAGGTGTGAGCCACCATGCCGGCACTGTGGTATGTGGTACTGATGGCTGGTGGGTGTGAGTCTCCACACCCAGCATTGTATGTGGTTACCGGGATCGAACTCAGGACCCTGCACTTGCGAGGCAGGCACCGGAACAACAGCTAAATCTCCGGCCTCGAAATTACTGTTTTAATTAAATATATTCATGCCACACTGAATGTTAAAAAGATACGGTTTCAACCACACTTTTCTTAGGTTGCTTTAAAATAGAGAACTAAAATAAATCTCTCAGTCTCTTATCAAGGTCTTGAAGTTTTAGAAATGTTTACTTCATTAAAGTCAACAAAACAGTCTTTCAACTATCAAAAAGAAAAAGCTTCAACATTTTTGGATTGTTGAAGTAGCTGCAAAATAAGTTTTTCAACTTTTTTTTTTTTGTACTGCTGGGCTTGAGCCTAGGGCTTGGCACATGCTAAAAAGTGCTCTGCCACTGAGATATATATCCTTCTGGTACCCCTTTCTTTTTACTAATTTAGTTTAAAAAAATACATGTGTCCAAGTATTAACAAGTGATGTACCTAGATATTGTATTTTTTTAACTTTTTGTAGTTTTAAGTTTTCCAAAATAAAACACTAAGGAAACACATACAAATGAAAGTTTTAGTAAGCCATAAATATTTCATTGTATATTAAAACAATTTAATTATCGAATAAATAAATAAATAATTGGTAATATATGGATTAAATTTACTTTGGAATGTATGGATTCAAAATTAGCCTAAATAATATTTGGAAAATGCATTCAATTATATTCAGTTATGCTTTGATTCCTTTCAAAAACATTTCATATCTTTCAATTTCTGCAGTCATTTCTTCCCCAGATATTTATTGAGCTCTTCCACTAGGGCTAGTAATTACCTTGTTGCTCTGTGAGCTACAAAGATCTGTAAGACACGGGCTGTGCCCTCAAGGAATTTACAAGCCAGAAGCAGTATCATATTCTTCAAAAACCTTTGACAGTGTAAACAGAAACGGTCGCTTATTAAAGAAAGCAAGTAAATTTACTCCAAAACCCCATTTTTTCAATATTTCCACCTCTGCTGCTGTAGTTCAGTTCTTTTGCTAAACTGATACAATTCCTGTATTGCATGTTTGTTCTTTTTCTCTGCTTCCTTCTGTTTTCTCTTTCACCTCCTTTTTTGTTTACATATTCACATTTTATTCATATATATATTTAAAATGCTTGAAAACCATTTTTATTCTTTAACATTATTTATTGTTTTGTTATTTTCAATAGTGGACTGTGCAGAAGCAGTATGTGTGTCCTACAATTATGAAATACCTTTAAATGAAATAATAAAAGAAATATTACAGTTGCATAATTAATTCTTTTTTCATGAAATAGTGCATTATTACTTTAGGTAAACTGACCTAATAATACATTAAGATATCTGTTTACAGTTCTACAATAGGGAATTTTCTGTATGAAAAGAATGCTTTGGAAGTGATGCTGAGGACTGAACCAAAGGACACTAGCATTGAGCTACATCCCTAATACTTTTCATTTTTTATTTTGAAGGTGACTCTCACTAAGTTGGCCAGAGTGTACTTGAACTTACAAATTTTCCTGTCTCAGCCTCCTGAGTACCTGGGATTACAGGTGTGCACCACTGTACCAGGCTAGAAATGATTTCTTTACAGTCCCCATTGCTTGCTCATCTGTGCCCTGTTAACACTGTTTTATGAGGACCTTCCATTTTTTTAATTTTCAGAAATATGGGTTGAGAGGTATGACTTTTGCATATAGGCAACAATTAGCACAGAATATTGTTTCTTTCTCCTGTCTGTGTCTTTTATGGAAGCCTATTTACAAATGGAGCGCACTGATTTCTGCGATTTGCGCTAACTATAGAACGCTGCCTACTTATGTCCCGCAAACCTGGTGTCTCACCAAGAAGACGGGTGGGGGAGGGGATCAGTCTCATTCCATGAACCGCAATACTGAGGAATATTATTTTAGGAAAAGAGAGATGAGGAATAGAAATTAAAGAAGGTGCCTACTTCATCTCTTTACGTATCTTTGATATCTTATTTTATTAATCTGTCACATGGTATTCCATAATGTGGATGCCTCATAATATAGTACTGCATATAATTCTATGCAGTGTTTCACTAAGGTTCTTCAGTAGAAGAGTTGCTTTTCCATCCAAAGAGGAATCAAGTAAACAAGTAAATGCTTCTCTGTGTTCTATTCCATGGATGAAGAGTACAACATTGGAAGGGTCTTCAGACATCTTTCTCTCCCACCTCAAGTTTTCTGTATTTCTGTCCCACTTCTCCTTTCACCTAATGACTCAGTTTCCTATTTCCCTGAGAAAGGACACAGTCACAGGCCGTCACCCTCAAGTTCCCAGGACCACACGTACACACTGACCTGCAGCCTCTGTGTCACTTCACTTGCCTTCTCTCCAGGTCCGATGGCAGATCGATCTGTGCTTCTGGCCAAGGACAGACTCTTCTTGTGGGGAGCTGATTCTATTTTCCTCGCACACCCACAACATGACTCTAATGGTTCTCCCCTCCCCCTCTGCAGAATCCATTTTCTCTATTTATTGGATCACTTTCATTCATATATAATCTTGTTGGTATTTTCTTCATCTTAAATATTCTCTTTCTTGACCCCATTTTCACTTTTAGATCCTGTCCTACTTGCTGTCTTCTCTAACTAAGTTCCTCAAAAGAGTTGTCTGTACTCACAGAGTCAAGTTCTTCTGCTCACACTTTATTTGAATTTGGTTCATTCAGACTTTTGTTCTTCCTACCCCAACAAAACTGCTTTTATTAGGATCACAAGTAAATTAAACTAGTGAGTTTTTAAAATCACGATGTCTCAATCTACCAGCAACATTGGACACAGTTAACTTCCTACCATGATATTCATTGGCTTCTTTTACTTGAATGGTGTGTTTTTTGTTCTTTCTGACATTGGGAACGTGTGTGTTGTTTCTTCTTTTTCTGATCAGTCTATATAGAAATAGTTCAATTTTGTTAATATTTTCAATTAACCAACCTTTAGGTTTACTAATTTTTCTGTACTTTTCAAGTGTCTATTTCCTTAATTTCTGTTCTAATGTATACATTTTCCTTTCTTTGGGTTTAATTTTCCCCCCAGTTTTTTATGGGACAAATTGAGGAATACTATTTCAGACCTTTCTTATCTTTCCAAAAGCAGTGTTTGATTTTTATATTACCTTAGACTGACTGCTGTAAGTGATATCCTATTCATTAACCGTGGTATGTTGTGTGTTCATTTTACTTAGTATAAAATACTTTCTAATTTCAATGTTATCTTTGATACATGGGTTACTCAAAAATTTTTTTCTTGAGTTTCAAATATTTGGGAGATTTTTGAGTTAATTTCCTGTTATATATTTGTCTCTTTAATTCCACTGAGTCAGAACAGACTTCGTGTTATTTGAGTCCTGTTAAATTTATGGATGGTTGCTCTATGGCCTAGAATGTGGTCCACCTTAGTAAATGTTCCATGAGTACATGAAAAGTATGTGTATTCTTCTGTCACTGAGGAGTGTTAAGTGTTAAGTTAATGTGATTGATACTTTTCTTCAGTGCTAGCTTATCCTTGCTGATTTCTTGCTTACTTATGATATCAATTTTGGAGAAAGGGTTACTGAATTCTCTAGCCATAATTGTAAGGCTTTGTCTTTTTCCTTGAAGTTCTGTCTTCAACTTTCTCTACCATCTCTTTTAAAACTTATTTATTCTCGGTCTGTTTCTTTTTCATCTGGAATTTATATTAGTTTGTTGATTTCTGTAAAGTGCTCACGTCTAGAATTCCTTTTAAGATTACTTGAGAGGGAAGATCCGGAAATTGTCTATCTGTGATCTATTGATTTCACTTATTAG
>PVIC010023799.1:11843-26646 GCA_004025085.1 Thryonomys swinderianus
GGGGAAGGAATAAATATGATACAGAAAGAAAATAAAAGAGCATGTATAAGGGGGGAGGAGGGGGGAGTGGGTAGGGATATGGGTAAAAATGAGAATTAACTTGTGGCATATACTGGTACAAATTTCCCAATGTTATATGTGATTTTGAGATGTATATAAATTGTACCAATAAAGAATTCAATTAAAAAAAAAAGATTACTTGAGAGGGTTTCTTCTCTTTATAGCACTATCTCTTCTTATACAAGTCTATAAAAGAGTCCTTCATTTTTTATCTTTGACTTGCTTCTTACTAATTTTAATATTATTTTATATGAAGCCTGTGCCAAAGAAATCCACTCGTCCAATACTTATTAAACCACTATTGCATATCAGGCACTGTTCTGGGCCCAGAGGATGCACTGATGCATGGCCCATGTCATCCTGGAGTACTGTGTTTGCAGGTGCAGTAAACGGGCACCAAGAAAGAAGTTAGCAAAAATAAACAGAATAATTTCAGAGGGTAACACGTGTTCTTCAGAAAAAAAAAAGCCCAGGGAAATGTAATGAAGAATGATAGAAGGTTTTGTTAAATCGAG
Organism: Thryonomys swinderianus; assembly: GCA_004025085.1. Lineage (NCBI taxonomy): Eukaryota > Metazoa > Chordata > Mammalia > Rodentia > Thryonomyidae > Thryonomys > Thryonomys swinderianus. Next base: position 12,419 of record PVIC010023799.1, read on the forward strand.
TTGTAGTCCAGAAGAGCCTCCTGGAGGAGGTAACAATTGACCAGAGGCATAAATGACAAGAAAAGGCAGTCACGTGAAATTTTAGGAAAAGAAAAATACGGGTAGAGAGTATAACGATACAACCACCTTGGTGAAGAAATATAACAATATCAGTACTTCTAAAAACAATAAGTGCTAATGCTTGTTAATTACGTCACACTTATATTGCACCATATATCGTTTTAGGCACCTTACCATCATTATTAACATGCACAGTAACTGTAGGAGGCAGAAGCTGTTTCTGGACCCTTTCCTAAGATAAGGAAATGGGGAAAAGTGGAATAAGCAACTTGCTGACAGCCATATAGCTAGGAAGTACAGAACAAGGCTTTAAACCCAAACCACCTGACTTTCAAGCCTGTCTTCCTAACAACTATGTGACGAGACTTCTTCTTTTGGGGTGGGTACTGGGGATCGAAACTGGGACCTTGCACTTGTGAGGTACGTGTCAGAACCCAGAGCTAAATCCCCAGACCTTGTAATGAGACTTCTTTTAAAAAAAATGAACTTTTTATTGGTACGTTTTATATACAGCTCACAATCACACTCAACACTGGGGAATTTGTACCAGTATATGTCAGAAGTTAATTCTCACTTTTACCCATATCCCTACCCACCCACAACCCCCCACCCCTTAGATACATGCTATTTCTTTTTCTTTCTGAATCATATTATTCTTTCCCCTCAATATGTTCACCCACCACATTCCTTCTGAATATTTCCTATTTTACAAAATCTGTCATCCATTCTTGAAGTACATTTTGTCTGATAATTAGTATAGAATTTCTAGTTGTCTTTTGATCACTATTTTCATGGTATATGTTTTTTCATCCTCTTATTTCCAAATTATTTGTATTATTGGATCTCAGATATATCTATTATCAACAGCACATAGTTGTATCATAGGCTTTTTATCAATTCTGCCAACCTATGTCCACTTGGAATGTTTAATCAATTTACATTTCATATAACTAGTGATAAGATGATCTGTACACCTGCCATTTGCTATTTGATTTTTATGTTTTGTGTCATTTATTGCTTCACTCTTGTTATATTATGTAAGTATTTTATATATTGTTAAGCATTTTATGTATTGTTCAAATATATAAGTATCCATGTACTGTTTTAATAACTGTGCCATTTCCTTTATGATAGTCCTTGAGTTATTTTCATAATGACTGATTTGGGATTTGCAGTTAACTTTTTACCGTAACTATCTAGTTCAGATTAATAGCAACTAAATTTCAATGGCTTGTACAATGTTCTCAAATATCTTTTTTTTTCCCTTCTTTGTGATATTTTCATACAAATTACAACTTTATCCATTCTTTGCCCATCAAAATACATTCATAAGGGGACAGAGATTTAGCTCAGTGATTCCAGAGCCTGTCTAGCAAGTGCAAGGTCCTGAGTTTGATCTACAGTAACCACATACAACAATACTGGGGGTGGTGACTCACACCAACCGGGAATCAGTACCACACACCACAGTGCTGGGCATGGCGGTTCATGCCTGTGATCCCAGCACTGAAGAGGCAGAAGCAGGAGGATTGCTGAGTTTGAGACTTGTCTGGGCTACATCGTGAGCTCAGGGCCAGCCTGAACTACAAAGCGAGACTGTGTCTCAAAAAAATTCATATTTAATGCTTTATGACATTGCCTTCATGACAGAAAGAACACAGAATTATGAACAGAAAAATTGAACAATAACATTTAGAAAATTCAATAATGGATAGAATAATTAGATGGAAGATGAACAAGAAAACAGAAACTTCATCAACAAACTAGAATCAATATACATCTATAAAATGTTATATAAGGGCTGGAGATTTAGCTCAGTGTTTCCGGCACCTTCCTCACAAGCACAAGGTCCTGAGTTCGATCCCAGTAACCACATACAATGCTGGGCGTGGTGACTCACGCCCACCAGCCATCAATACCACATACCACAGTGCCGGGCGTGGTGGCTCACGCCTGTCATCCCAGCACTCGGGAGGCAGAGGCACGAGGATTGATGAGTTCAAGGCTTTCCTGGACTACATACTCAGCTCAGGGCCAGCCTGAACTACAAAGCGAGACCCTGTCTCAAAAAAAAAAATGTTACATAAAACAATGGCAGAACACATATACTTCTCAACAGATGGAAGGTTCTGTAAGGCAGGCCGTATATTAGCTATAAAACATTAATTTAAAAGGATGAAAATCATAATATATGTGCACTTTGACCACAAAGGGGTAAAATTTAAAATTAGTAACATACAGCAATTTAAATATATGGAAACTAAAGAATGCTTTTCCAAATAACCATCAGAACGAAGAATAAATTACAGAATAAATTAGAAAATATTTTCAGATGAAAGAAAATACAACATAGTGAAAATAAAACACAACATAGTAAAATTTGTGGGATATAGTGACACTATGTCAATGGAGGAACTTATAACCATTGTACATGCATTTTCAAAAAGGGCCTCAGGGTTGGGGGTGTAGCTCAGTTGTAAAGCAATTGCTCAGCTTCATGCAAAGTTCTGGTTTTGCTCTCGAGCACCACAGAAAACATAGAAACATAAAAGAGTAATCCCAGATCAATAACCCAGCCAATAACAGTCAATAAAAAAGTCTTGAATCTACAGCCTAAACTTCTATTTTAGGAAATCAGGAGGGGCCTGGTGACACACATCTGTCATTTCACCACTGTGCAGGAGGATTGAGACTGCAAGCATAGCCCAAAATACACAATAAAACCCTGCTTCAAAAACCCCCAACCCACCAAACCAAAACAAAAACCCGATGTGGTAGCACATGCCTGTAATCCTAGCACTCTGGGAGACTGAGGCCAAAAATGCCAAGTTGGAGCCCTGCCTGGGCGATTTAGCAAGACTCTGTCTCAAAATTAAAAACGCTGCAAAATGTTTAGTATATGTGCTGCCGAGGCGAGCACTGCAAAATGTTTAAAAGGACTGGGAATATAGCTCAGCAAGTAGGCCCTGGATTCAATCCCCAGTACATGTAGGTGGGTAAGGAAAGAGAGAGGGAGAGACAGAGAGAGAGAGAGAGAGAGAGAGAGAGACTGAGACAGAGAGAGAGAGAGAGAGAGAGACTGAGAGAGAGAGGGAGAGAGAGAGAGACTGAGAGAGAGAGAGAAAGATAAAGACAGAGACAGAAACAGAGAGACAGAGTGAATGAAAAACAGCAAAATAAACCTGAAGCAAACAGAAGGAGGGCAATACTAAAGAGTGGAAATATATGAAAGAAAAAATAGAAAAACAACAAAGATAATGGATGAAGCTGGTTCTTTGAGTAGATCAATAAAAATTGGCTCAAGGCTTTGGCCCAAGGCAAAAAAAAAAAAAAAAAAGAAAAGAAAAACTCATATTCCTAAAATTAGTAATAGGAGAGGATAGATCGCTACTGATTTTTACAAAATAAAGGTGGATTATAAGGAAACTGTTTCTTTCTTTTTTTTTTTTTTTTTTTTTTTGGTGGTACTGGGGATTGAACTCCTGTGCTTCCAAGGTAGGTGCGGTACCACTTGAGCTAAATCCCTGACCTGAAACATTTTTAATAGTTGAATCTCAAATGATTTGGCAACTCCAGACCTCAGTGTATACTCAGAGAACTGAAATAGAAGTGGATACAACACAAAGGTTCTGCTCACTGATGACAGCATAAACAAACTGTAGGAACTACATTCAGTGGATTGTTAATTCACTGTTTGAAGTACTGACACATGCTACATAAAAGAAACACCTAAATAAATTGGAAACATGCTAAATAAAGAAGGCAGATGCAAAAGGTTACATACTATATGAATTTATTTATATGAACTATCCAGAGGAGGTAAATTCATAGGACGCAGATTAGTGGTTTAAAGGTGCTGGAAGTAGGAAGCAATGAGGGATGACTCCGAATCAGTGTGGTATTTCTTTGGGGAGTAAAGTAAAATGTTCTGATATTAAATAGTGGTGACAGTTCCACAACTATAGATATAATAAAGCCCTCTGAACTGCACCTCTTAAATGATTGAATTTCATGGTGGATAAATCATATTCCAAAAGATTTTACATAAAATCATAAAAGGCCAGACTATATGGGCTTGAACTCTGCATCTTAACATTGTCACCTTAGTTAGCTATGGTAAATTCAGTGAGTGGTCCCAGTTTTTCATTTCACCAGTCGTTTTATACCTCCACTCCATTTATTTATATGAACTTTGGGTTATGGTGAACAAGTTATACCTCCTACTTTTTGCCTTTTTTTTTTTTTTTGAGACAGGGTCTCGCTTTGTAGTTCAGGCTGGCCCTGAGCTCACTCTGTAGCCCAGGCAAGCCTCAAAGTCAGCAGTCCTCCTGCCTCTGCCTCCTGAATGCTGGGATGACAGGCGTGAGCTACCACGCCCAGCAATGTGGTGTGTGGTACTGATTGCTGGTGGGCGTGAGTCATGACGCCCAGTATTCTTGTATGTGGTTACCACGGATTAAACCAGGGACCTTGAGTTTGCTAGGGAGGCACTGAAACCACTGAACTAAATCTCCAGCCCCTCCCACCTCTTTAGACTCATTCACGTGACTTGTTTTGTCCAATAGGATGCCAGAGGATATAATATCAGTAGTTGTTTAAAATATTCTTTCCCTCCTGCAATTCTGTCATTGCCTGGGAAGAACAAGATACTGACAGCTGTTGGCTTTCCATCCTGGGCCCCAGAATGAGACATATGGGGCAGACCTGCCCTATTGACCTGCCAACTTGAAAGCAAGAAATAAATGTTTATTGCTATATACCACTGAGATGCCCAAGATATCAAATGCAAGATCAAATAACCCAAGTATTTTAGTGGTTTATAAGTGCAAAGATTTAGTTTTTGGTCATGTTATATATAGACCATCTAGTTCAATTTCAGTTCCACTTTTGTCTTCATTGTAGGATCCCATATGAGGAAAGAGCACATCTCTGACACTGTTGATCTTGTAGATGAAGGAAACAGAACATAGTAAATCAACTTTTGGGGCTTTTGATTAGAACATTATTTTTTGAGACAGGGTCTCGCTTTGTAGTTCAGGCTGGCCCTGAGCTCACTATGTAGGCCAGGCAAGCCTCCAACTCAGCAATCCTCCTGCCTCTGCCTCCCGAGTGCTGGGATCACAGGGATGAGCCACCACACCCGGCATTGTCGTATGTGGTACCAGGGGATCGAACTCGGGACCTTGAGCTTGCCAGGCAGATGGTGGAACCACTGAGCTAAATCCCACCCTTGATCAGACCATTTTACTTTTGTTCATACATCATAGGACAAAGCAAATAATGTGGTTAAAATAGATGTGAATGTGCAGAGAAAGAGGACTCTTTCTATGGGGAGGACTACTACAAGCTGCATAGGTAAGTCTTATGTCCACAGAGAAGGGACGTATAATCCTCTCACAAGGAGGAGAATGAATGGTTTGAACCATAGTATAATCCACTGTGTGACCCTGAACATTTACTCAATCTCTTACTGCCTGGCTTTCTCATCTCTCACATGGAAATAACAATAGAACTTTCCTCACCAAACCACTGTGAGGATTAAACAGGTTACTTGAAGGCCATTTAAAATAAACTGGCATACGGGAAATGTTATATAAGTACTTGTTACATTAAAATAAATGTTTGGCCACACAGTTGTTTCTTCTTGTCATAGTAGAAATTGTGTACTCAGTATTTCATTATCCTATGCGTAGAGAAAAAAAAGGTACTCTATTTTCAGGCATTTTAACCCAAAATTTCTTATTTTTAAAGTCTGTGATTTTAAAATCAATCCTTCAATATATGTATCATTGCTTAAAGTCTTTAAAAGATATTTCTGTCATCGGCTCACTGCCTAATTAGTGTTTTCTGGAAAAGAAAAGAGTTTCTGTGCGGTAGGAATAGGACAGCAGGTGGTGGTAGCATAAAACAGAAGAAAAGCTTCGGAGCTGAAAAAGGATGGCAGGCAAAAGGTCCAAAAAGCTGCTCACAGCTGGGAAGGCAACAGCATTGCTGAAACCCAGGTGTATGAGCTGCTGAGTTGCCACGACCACTGGGGGAAACAGGATTTATATTCATATTACGTTCGTCCTCTTTTCCTGCTACATTCTGAATACCCAGTTGTGTATTTTGACTGAAATACCCTGCTCACACAGCAGGCCCGTTAATCGCTCCCAGCAACATTCAACACACATTTGGGATTTGTTAAAAGTGGTGAAAAAAAATGCTTTTTCCTCAGTCAGCTTGCCTCCTGAGTTTATAAAAGACAACAACTGATCCACACCTGGAAACAACTCAGAAACAGAAAGTAACTACACACAAACTCAGCCTCTTTCAGTGCCTGCCAAAATCCTTGCTTGTGTAAAACCAGGGAGAGGAAAGATTTGATTTTTTTCTTGTAAACATTGCCCTGTGCAAAAGAGAACTAAGCAAATGCCTGTGATAATTGTATTTTTTATTAGCTACATTCCACATGTTTTCTGTGGGTATCCTGGGATCTTTAAGGTGACCACCCTGAAGTCCTACAGTTTGTACCAACGTTATGTGAAGCCTCACTGGGGGAAGGGTTCTGAGTCCCTCTATCTAACCATCTATGCTTTATAGTTTTACATTAGAATAAGCTAATCCAGCTCACAGATGCCTTAGCTGTGTCTCTAAATGTCAGTAGGCTAGATTCATATGCCCCAGGATCTACCGATTTTTCCAGCCCTTAGATTTGCTAGGAAGGCTACAGGAACTCCTGTGGCTAACATTCATCCATCTCCTTTACCGTGTGCCAGGCATGTGCATTATTTTACTTGAACTTCATATCACAGAATTTGTCACCTCCGTTCCACAAATGAAGAAATGAAGTCCCTGAAATGTGACATGGATTTCTCAAAGTTAGCATGTGATAGAGATTGATTTCATGGATTCTAAAATCTGACTGTTTGGCTTTTATTTCCAACTTTGCTTACTTCTCAGCTGTTTTAATTTGATTTATTTGTCCTTCCTGTGCTGGAGATTGTGGTAGTAGCAGCACTTTCCTCTTAGGATTATTGTGACAATTAAATGAGTTAATTACAAAGGGTGCAAGCAGCACATAGTACGCACAGTAAGAATGTTAATTCAACATTTACTGATGATCAAATTTTTCAGCAAAGTAGGAATGAAGAAGGGGTTTCTCAGTCTGATAAAGAAAATACACAAAAAATACCAATAAAGTTACATTTAATGATGAAAGACTGAATGAGTTCTCCTTAAAATTAGAAAAGGGCAGGGATGTCTGCTCTCACATTTATGCAGGATGGTATTGGAAGTCTTGGTGAAGTGAAGTAAGAAAAGGAAATAAAATGTCAACAAACCAGAAAAGAAGAAATAAAATTATCCCTATCTACATATAATGTAATTGTCAATATGTAAAACTTCCAAGGAACCTACAAGACAACCCTAGAACTCATGAATAAAGTTTTCAAGAGTACACAATTCAAGGTCAATATAGAAAAAATTGAATTTTTATTTATTTGCAATTAACAAGTGGCATAGAAACTGAAAATACACTATAACTTACAGTTGCCACATAATAGAATACCTAGGTGTAGATGTAAAGAACAAAGCCAAGATTTATGTGATCAAAACTATACAATGTTGATAAAAGAAAGCCAAGAAGGTCTAAATAAATAGAAATATACTATTTTCATGGATTGGAAGATTCCACAGAATAAAGATGTCAATTCTTTCTAAACTGATCTACAGATTGAATGAAATTTTTACAAAAATTCCATCAAGTTTTTGTAGCTCTAGATGATAATATTTTAAAATTTCTTCTTCTTCATTCCATCTTTTCTTTTTTTTTAATTGATTTTATTGGTACATTTAATTGAACACAGGACCGTGCGCTTTCAAGGCAGGTGCTGGAAACACTGAGCTAAATCCCTGGCCAATATTTTAATTTTTTTTGAGACAGGTTCTCACTTTGTAGTTCAGGCTGGCCCTGAGCTCACTGTGCAGCCCAGATTAGCCTTGATCTCACAATAATCTTCCTGCTTCTGCCTTCTGAGTGCTGGGATTACAGACCTGAGCCACCATACCTGGCATATTTTAAAATTTCTAAGGAAAGGCAAAGAAACTAAAATAGCTAAACAGTTTGAAAAGTACTTTAATTTAGAGGAAATACTCCATGTGGTATCAGGAGTTAATGTATAACCACAGCAACTGACACTGAGTAGTATTCATGGAGAGATGGATGCATAGCTTAATGGATGATGAGACAACCCAGAAATAGACCTGCATTAATATGCCCAATTTATTTTTGACAAAGGTACAAATTCAATGGAGGAAGGGTAAACTTTTCAACAAACAGTGTTGAAGTGACTGGACACCAATGACAAAAAAGGAACCTCGATTCTTAACTCATATCAAATGAAAAAATCAGTGTAAGTGGATTGTAGAGTTAAATGCAAAACACAAAACTATAAAGTTTGTTTTAAAAAATAGAACATTACTGGAATATAAGGCTAAGTGAATGATTTTTTAATTTAATTGTTAACATTTTCTACTTATCAAATGAACACGTTTTATTCTTGATACCAAAAATGTGATCCACAAAAGGAAAATTTGACAATTGTGACCTTATGAAAATCTAAAACATTTGCTGTATAAAATGCTATAATAAGAATATAGAGTGGGAGAAAATATTTGCAAGCTTCATATAAGTAAGTAGCTAGAATATATGAAAAACTTAAAAAAAATTCAACAATAAGAAAAAAAGGATTAAAACTGTCCAAATAGGGGCTGGAGATTTAGCTCAGTGGTTCCAGAGCCTGCCTCACAAGCACAAGGTCCTGAGTTCGATCCCCGGTAACCACATACAATGCTGGGTGTGGTGACTCACGCCCACCAGCCATCAATGCCACATACCACAGTGCCAGGCGTGGTGACTCACGCCTGTCATCCCAGCACTTGGGAGGCAGAGACAGAAGGATTGCTGAGTTCGAGGCTTGCCTGGGCACCATAGTGAGCTCAGGGCCAGCCTGAACTACAAAGCGAGACCCTGTCTCAAAAAACCAAAACAAAAAAACTTGTCAAAATATCAGAACAGACACCTCAGTGAAGAAGATATATACATTGTTAATAAGCACAAGGGAAGATATTGAACATCATTAGCCATCAGGGAGCCCAGGAGAGATGATAGGGAGTAGCGAGATAGATCTTTCTCAAATGAGGAGATCAAGAGATGGAGGGAGGGAAAGGGGATGAGAAAAGGAATTAACTTGTGTCATGTACACATATCAGCTCCACACAGAGAATGTAAACACTAGGCACTGCAAATATGTTCTAATTAAAAGTAAATATACACAGTGTGACATGGCTACACACAAATCATGAGGGGTAAAATAAAAGGATGGTACCAACACCAGATGCTAACAAGTATGTGGAGAAACTGAATTATGCCTACTGTATTGGTGGCATTGTAAAATTCTACAGCTTCTCTGTAAAATACCTTGGCAAGTCTTTTTAAAACTAAAAATGTGCTTACCATATCACATGGATTTTACATTTTTGGGTAATCCCAGTGAAGACTTGTGTTCACACAGAAACTGGTAAACAGATGTTCATAGTAGCTTTCTTGAGAATAGTACCAAATAACAGATAATCAAGACTTTCAGTGGGTGTATAGCTAAACCAACCTTGGTAATTTATAGTATGGAACACTATTCAGCAACACAAAGGAATGACCTACTGGTTCAAGTAATAATTTGGATGTATCTCCAGGAAATTGTACTGAGTTGCAAAAAGCTAATCTCCAAAGACCACATACTATATTATTGAATTTATAGAACATTCCTGAAACAAGAATATTATAAAGATGAAAAATAGATTAGTGGTTACCAAGAGCTAGGAATGATGGGAGGAGTGATGTGAATGTAGTTGCAAAGGGAAAGCAGGAGAGGGAGATTTTTGTGGTAATAGAGTAATTCTCCACCTGATTTGCAGTGGTGGGTGTATGAATGCACACATCATATTATATTGTGTATATTGTCAAGCTTCTAGTATCGACCTTATATTATACTTATGTAATATTTGACCTCTGGGAGAAACTGAAAGATATTCAGGATCTTCAGTGCACTAAAACAAACAAACAAACAAACCCCACCTTCTATGACTCTACAATACCTTCAAAATAAAAAGTTAAAAATATTTATTAAACAAAATGTTCAGAGCAAGCTAGAATTTGTTGATTTGTCTAATTCTGAAGTTAAACTGCACAATCATGGTGAACATCTATTAAGTGTTTAGTCTGAGCCACATCTTATTAAGCAGCTCGCCAGATGTCACATAGTTGTAAAGACACAGTACAGGAGGAAGATCCAAGTTGGATCACAAGTGCGTACTTTTAATCACTGTGTTAATTTTCTCTAAAGCGTGTGGGAGGGAGGGAATCGTGAAATAAGTGGAAGGAAACAACACGAACAAGACAGATGCTAAAGGACAGAAAAGTAACACAGAGTCATATATTTAACTCATTGTAGTCAGGAAAATAATCACTAAGTTCACACTGCAGTACAGATCCTAGATTTGGCTTAAAATATTGACTTAAAGTACTGACTAGTCAAGGTGCGGAGTACTGGACATTCTAATGGAATTCACTGGGGTTGGGAGAGTGTAAATTGATGGAATCACTTTGGAAAGCAGGAGTTGACTTGTTAAAATGAACATATACATACTCTACCTCTAGCAGTTCCACCTCTAAATATGTGCTAAGAGCAACTTTGTGCCAGGAGACATTTTTATGGTGCTTTGTTTATAAAAGCAAAAATCGATGACTAGTGGAATTTCACAGCAGTAGTAGAATGGGTAGATAAAATGTGGCATAGGAAGTAAGGGCTCAGATGACTGAACAAAATAAGCCAATGAGGCCTACTAAACTTATCTAAAACAATCTACTCAACAGTAGAATACATTCTTCACAACTGCACACAGAATGCTATCCAAGAGAAACCATATGTTATGCCACAAGGCAAGTCTCAAAACATTTTAAAAGACTGACATCATGCAAGTATCCTGTCCAGTTGCAATCCTAACAGGTTGTGAATCAATAACAAGAGGAAAACTGAAGATTCTGCAAATTCTTGTAAGTTAAACAACACACTAAAAATAGTCAAGAAAGAAATCAGAAATGACAGACACAAATGAGAATGACAACATAGCATACTAACATGAAGAGGATGCAGCAATCACAGTGTTCAGAGGGAAATTTATAGCAACCACCATCTGCATTGGAAAAAGAAAGATCTCAAATAAGTAACCTAACTTTCCACCGTGTGCAGCCAGAAAAAGAAAGCAAACTAAACCCAAAGAAGGCAGAAGGGAGGAAATAGCCCAGACCTCACTTCAGATAAAAAAAGCTGAAGAGGGAAAAGAGGAAGGAACAAGGAAGCTAGTAGTTGCTTCTGTAAAAAGATCAACAAAGTTGACAAATTTTTAGATACAACAACAAAGACAAAAGACAAAGCATGCAAATAATTTAAAAATGAAATGAAAGTGAGGACAATATGGACAACTTTGCAGAAATAAAAAAAGGATTATAAAAGAACGATACAAACTTTTATACGTCAACAAATGAAATAACCTATGTAAAATAGGCAGATTACTAGAAATACACACACATTTTATGTAAACAGATACAGAAGTGGAAAACATCAATCAACCATAACAAGTAAAAAGACTGAAAGATATCAAATAAGTTAAATCAAAACACAATAACAGAAAGACAGTCCAGATTTAAAAGTGGTAGGACAGGTGAGGTGGGCTTCTGTAATTCCAGCTACCAGGAGGTTGAGACTGAGGTGGGCAAACCACTTGCACAGAGGATGCTGTGGTCAGCGTGGGCAACATTGTAAACCCCTTTTTCTTAAAAAAAAAAAAAACTGGCAAGGGCACATTTTTTTCCAAAGAAAATATACCAATGGCCAATAAGCATATGAAAACATAGTATCATTAGTCATTATAGAAGTGTAAGTCAAACACACACTGAGGCATCGTGGTGCCCACAAGGGTGGTAATAAAAAAAAAATCAGGAAACAAGAAGTGTTAGCAAGGTTTAAAGAAACGAGAACCTTTTTACAGAGCTGGTGCTAATGTAAAACAGAGTAGCCACTGTAAAAAAAAAAAAGAGGTTGGTAGTTTGTTAAGGTGCTAAATGGAATTACAATATGATTAGCAGGTCTGCTTCTGAGAACCCAAAAGAATCAAGAACAGTGACTCAAATAGATGCTGTACACCAGTGTTCATTGTAGCATTATTCACAAGAGCCAAAAGTTAGAAACAACCCCAATGTCTAACAACAGATGAATGGATAAAACAAATACGGTACAGCCACACAATGGAATATTATGCAGCTGTGATAAGGGATGCAGTTATGACGTATGCTACAATGTGGATGAACCTTGAACACATTTTGTTAATTGAAATAGACTATACACATAGAAAAATGGTTTACACATACACTGCAACATTATCTAAAATATCAAACTCATAAAGGAATAAAGCAAATTAGAAATTAGTGGCTGATGAGTATACTGTGGTATAGTGTGCTACTGTTTAATGGTTACAGAGTTTCTATTCGAGGTGATGAGAAAGTTTTGGAAGTTGATGGAGGTGATTATGGTACAATGTTATGAATTCAGTCAGTGCCACTGAAGTGAATAGTAAAGAGTGATTCAAATGCAGGCTCAGGAAAACAATAGTACATGTTTTCATTTATAGATGGAAGTAAGAAAGTATATTTCATAAAAATTGCAAGTAACATAATGGTTATCAGAGGTTGTGAGGGGTACATAGGACAGAGGGATGGAGTTGCATTGGTTATCAAGTACAAAACATACAGTTACATAAGAGGATTAATTTCTAGTATACCATATAGCATGGTAGGGTAACTATCACTGACAAGAATTTATTGTATATTTCAAAGCAGCGAGAGGTCAACACAGAGAAATGAGAAATGTTTGAAGTGACAGTTACATTAATAACCCCGATAGAATCATTGCACATTGTTTGCATGTGTCAAAAAAGCAAACCGTACCCCGGGAATATACATGATTATTATGTATCACCTAAAACCTTAGAAGTAAAATTTGCAATGGCAAATCATATAAATATATATATGATTTTATATATGATATATAAATATTATATATGATGTATATATGATTTATATATGATATATAAAATGTACATATATATTTATATATATAAAACAAATTTTTGCCAGGCATGGAGGCTCATGCCTGTAATCCCAGCATTTGGGAGGCAGAGGCAGGAGGATTGCTGAGTTTGAGGCTTACCTGGGCTACATAGTGAGCTCAGGGCCAGCCTGAACTACAAAGCGAGACCCTGCCTCATAAATAAATAAATAAATAAATAAATAAATAAATAAATAAATAAATAAATAAATAAATAAATTTTAAAAAATGTAACAAAGTCACACAATCAAATACTATACAGCAATGAAAATGAATGAATGACTGTTATTCTTACTAATTTGGATAAACTGCACAATGTTATTGAGAGACAGAATCGAGTTGCAAATAATCATGTAATTTTATTTACATAAATTTCAGTCATAAGCAAACAACTACACTGCTCCACAACACATATATAGGTTCAAACACACACAGGAAGGCAAGAGAGTGGTTACCAGAGAAACCAGTAGAGTGGTTAACGGAGAGCCAAGGGATGGGCTGGCAGAAATCTGTGGCCTTACCAGCCATGGGCTGGTTTTTGATAGCAGTGATGATCGCAGGGGTGTCGGAAGCACATGCGCTGTCTCAAGTGCCGTGTTGTCCACAGCCCTGGAAAGCTTGTCCAAAAGCGGAAGCCCAAGCGGAAGGTTGTGTTTCGATAGCAACTGGGGAGATTACTGTGTAAGTCAAAATATGAGAGCACTACTGGGAGCTGTGCGTGTGCTTCGCCCATTTTTTCTAAGGGTGAGATACATATCAGGACTTTATAATTCTTTTTTTTAATTGAATTCTTTATTGGTACAATTTATATACATCTCAAAATCACATATAACATTGGGAAATTTGTACCAGTATATGCCACAAGTTAATTCTCATTTTTACCCATATCCCTACCCACTCCCCCCTCCTCCCCCCTTTATACATGCTCTTTTATTTTCTTTCTGTATCATATTTATTCCTTCCCCT
>PVIC010023800.1:0-26549 GCA_004025085.1 Thryonomys swinderianus
AAAAAAAAAAAAACTAAAAAGAGGTACAAAAGCCTGGGGATTAGCTCATTATCAGCATGTCTGAAGCCCTGAGTTTGATGTCCACTATCACACATGTTCACAAAGGTACTAACACTGCACAAACAATCCTAGACTTGAAGCTAGAGTTTTGCAGCTCTGCATTAACTCTGTGGGCAACTGGTCAACTAATCTGGAACAGTCTCTCATCTGGTGTCACTGTGGGCTTTTAGGAGAACCTGTCCAGAGAACTGAAAAGAATATGTTCTGAAGTGTATTCGTAGGTAAAGGTATTGAAAAGTCACTTTTCTAATTTATTGTTAGTTGGAAAAGTAAGGTGTAGGATGGCACACCACATTTACTATGAATCCTCAGAGGATCACAGAACCTGCCAAGGGAAGGAAGAGGGAGAATACACCAATGACCAGGATTAGGCAACAAAATCTAAGACAGTGCTCTACTGCACACTCAACCTGAGCTGTCAGCTGTTGAGAGAAGCAACCTAACTCCAAAACCAGCCTAATTGGCATGTGTAGGACCTGGAGCACTTTGGGTCAAAATTCTGTGGAGCAGGTTTCTGAAATGAACAGATACTTCTCAGAGGCAGAAATAAAAGCAGCCAAGAAGCATATGAAGAAATGTTCAACATCGCTGATCATTTGAGAGACACAAATGAAAACAACACTGAGATTCCATCTCTCTCCATAAAGAATGGTGCCACTATCAAAAAATCAACCAATGATAAATGCTGGCGAGGCTGTAGGGAGAAAGAAACCCTTCTCCACTGCTGGTGGGATTGTAGATTTGTGCAACCACTGTGGAGATTCCTCAGAAAACTAGGACTAGAGGTCCCATTCAACCCTGCTATCCCCCTGCTAGGAATATACCCAAAGGAATTTTAAAAATCACATTGGAAAGACAGATGTACACCCTTGTTCAAAGCAGCTCAGTTCATGATAGCTCAATCTTGGAAACAACCCAAATGCCCATCAGCTGGAGACTGGATAAAGTAGATGTGAGTTTTTTTTAAAATGGAGTATTACTCTGCCATAAAGAATGGCACAGTTCATTCATTTATGTGCAAACGGAGACACCCGGAGGACACACTAATAGTGAAATAAATAGAACACAGATACGCAAATACCGGATCTTTTCTTTAATATAAGCACCTGTAGAGGTAAAGGAGCTCTAGAATGTACGATAGTTTTTGTAGAATGGGAAATATCCAAAAGGAATTTGGTGTGGGAACGTAATGAGGGGAAGGAATAAATATGATTTGGAAAAAAATAAAAGAGTATGTATATAGGGGGTGGGAAGGGGGTGGGGAGCAGGGATGTGGGTAAAAATAAGAATTGACCTGTGTCACATATTGGTACAAATTCCCCAATGCTGTGTGTGAGATTGTGAGCTGTGTATATAATGTACCAATAAAGTTTACTGAATAATGAAAAAAAAATCTGTGGAGCCTGTCCTGCGTTCAAAGAGGAAGCACAAGCTTACAGCAGAGATAAAAGACCTGGCCACCAAGCTCTCTCCCTCTACTCTTCCCCACCTACTTCCTTTTCTTCCAAAGGAGAAGCGCTCTCATTTACCCACTGGTTTGCCACATCCTGCCTCCAAGCCCCTTCCTGGGAGCTGCTGAGCTATTCTGGGAGCTTTCATTACTTTCAGGCCATCAGACTACCACCACATTGTGACACCCCCACAGTCACGTACGGTTTAGTAATGGGCCCCAGCTAACCAGTAAATACTCCCCATTCCCTTTGTGCCAGGCACTGTACCAAAAACTTTACGTACAACTTGGGCAGGAGTCACATCTCCTGGTCCCATCTGGAGGCTCCAACTAGGTCACCTTAAAACCGTACTTAATTGGTCAAAAGTGACCCCAAAAAAGATTCAAGAACAGCTGCCAGGGGAAATAAAGCTTATGTTTTTAGGGGTTGAGAGGTTATGGGGTGGGTAGGGGAATGGGAAAAAATGAGAATTAAATCGTGTTATATACAGATACAAATTCCCAATATCGAGTGTGATCATGATGTGTATACACAATGTACCAATAATGATAAAAATAAACTAAAAAAAAAAAAAAGAACAGCTGCCAGGTGCTGGGGTGCAGCTCAGTGGTGAAGCTTTGGTCTAGTATTCATAAGACATTGGATTTCAACTCCAGCACCAGAAAAAAATAAATAAATAAAAATATACCTTGAGGACATATTTATAAGTGAAATAAATAGGTCACAGATGTGTAAATACCATCTTTTCTCTGATAGGAGAATTTGAAGATGTAAATGAGTTCCAGAACACATGACAGATATTGTAAAAGAGGAAATATTCAAAGGGAAAAGGGTAGGGGTAAGTAATGAGGGGCAAGAAAAAATATGTTAAAATAGGAAACAAAGCATATATGGGGGCTGGGAGTGCTGTAGGATGGGTAGAGGAATGGAAAAAAATGAGAATTAAGTCGTGTCATATACTGGTACAAATTCCCCAATGTTGAGTGTGATCATGATGTGTATAGAAAATGTACCAATAAAGAATTCAATTTTTAAAAAAACCTTAGTCTGAATACCTACTTTTGAGTTATACATCTGTCTACCACATTGAAACATCAAACTTAGGGGATTTTTGGATCCAAAAGGTATGACAGTGTTGCCATTCTAGGATAACTGTTAAAAGAAACAGTAATTTTCTCTCTCTCTCAGTACATTTACCCTTTGCTCTTTCCCCCTTCTTATCAGTTAAATCCTATCAGTCAAACCCATATAGGGCTTAAACCTTGGGTTACACTTGAGTGCACACAAATCTTTCAAGAGATTTTAATGACCTCTACCAAAGATTAATAAGAGAAAACGTAAGGGCCAACAGGAAATTAAGCCATCCCGGTGAGCAGGGTTTAACACTGACCATGTATTTTCTTTGACTCATTATAAACTGAATATAAACTGCTTCTGTTTTGAAACAGAAGCAAAGGGCAGGCATTACGGCAGGGCAGAAACAGGAGGCCCAAGTTAGGGAGAAGTCAAAAGCCCTGGATCACATCCAGGCCTTCAGCATTCACGACACCCAGGGCCCTGCCCAGTCTCTCCGGACCTTGCCATCTTCATGTCCACACAAGGAAGGAGGGCAAACTGTTGTGACCTCTCCCGTCACTGAGATTTGAAGGACAGGCGGCTAGACTCAGAGGAGAAGGAATTAAAGGTGGCAGTGGTGAAAGGGAAAATTAATATAATTCTATTGTGGGCCCAGAAATAGCCTGGCTCAGGGCAGCATTCACCTCATCAACCTAGATTTATTATGGGGTGGGAGGGCTGGTGGGTGGGAATCACAGCCACCTACAGTGAAATGAAGCTCTGTTCCTAAATGAGTTCTGCTGAAGTGTGATTTATCCGAGTGTTAACTTCCCAGCAGTATGAAACCATGTTCCCAAAATTGTGTTACTGCATGAACTTAACTTTTCCCCAAATGTGATTCGCAGAGAGACTGCCAAGCTGCAAAGACTGTGCCTGTGGCCATCTGTCCTATCCAGTCCCCTGGGAGGCGGGAAGGGGAGTGTGAAAAGCCACCAGGTGCCACATAAATTCAGTCACCAATGTCACATCTCCAGCGAGGAGCCAGCATTTGCTGGAAAATAAGCAGCTCAAGAGCAGAAGCCACCAGAGCCTTCGTCCGTGTGCTGAGGTGTGTGCAAGGTGAGGAAGGCGTCCTCACACCTGTACCCCCTGCACTAAGGAGCAACTGTGGCCAGAGAGGCAGCACAGATGACTCCGACACTCTGAGGTGCCTGTGTGGCACGTCCATGTCCTTCAGCAAGAAATCTGCTTCCTCACTGACCCACACATCCCATACTCCACGGGCAACTTCTCAGAGGGCACAGTGGGACCCCAGCCCCTATCTTCTCTCTTTTGCTTTTCGGCCAGGAGGTGGGCAGTTCTGTGCCACCATGATGTGCTGCCTTGGCACAGGCCTGAAAGGTCAAAACCAATCCAAGATGTACCAAAACCTCCAAAACTCAGACCAAAATCAATCTTCCCTCTTTATAAGATGATAATGTTGAGTATTTGTTACAGTAACAGAAAACTGACTAATATGCTGGGGCTGTGCAATTTCACTGAGGTGACAAGGAGCTCGGCCAGCTAGACAGAGCTGCACAAGCAGCTGCAGGGAGGCAGGCTCTGCACAGTGCCCTGCAGGGCACGGTTTCAGCATTTCTGTGCTGCCCGCAACAGGGTGGAGCACGGCTCTGGACCAGATTTACAGAAAAGGCTGGACTCTGACACCAGATAAAGATTTCAACAGACACGAAGGGTGGAAAAGGGAAGGCTGTAGAGAGCCTGGGCCCTCTGGGCAGGACAGTGAGACGACCACATGCTGACCCCACCATCTGCCTCCAGCCACAGGAGGGAGGCCACCGCCCAGCCTGGCCACCAAGGCCACTGACTGTACCTCCTAGCATGTGTACACATGCAAAGCCCTAGAAATGCTACTTAAACTCCCAGAGAAGACAGGGGGCTTCCTCGGTGGCGCTCGGCAGGCAGACGGCCGTGCCAGAGAACAGGAGAAGTCTATATTAGGATGGACCATGTGGCAGTTGTTTCCTAGGCACCTTTTGTAGATTCCTGTTTCACTTTTGTTGCTTCCTGCACATGCTAAATACCCCAAGTATGCCTGGTGTTGCCTCTATGTCTGTGTGGATAGAGACAGCTATAGAAACATCACTGGAGTCCTGGGGAGGTCAGATCTTATCTCCTTCTCACTTGGTAGAGAGTAAAACACCCACAGCTGTTACCATCAATTCCAGTCATCAGGAGAAACACTTTACAAATGGAGTGTTTGTGCATCTTTTCTGCTGGGAAGGTGTTCTGCCCCTTTACAGATGCGGAAAGAATGTACAAGTGTTCACAAAGATAGTAAGAGGCAGAGTCACTATTCAAATTCAAGTCTGCCTGAGCCAAAGCCTTTTTTGTTATTCTGCACAGCCTTCAAGACTGTGTTACTCAAAAGTCACAAATTCAGTCCAGTACGGCATCACACACCTGTAATCCCAGTACTGAGAGGCTGGGATAGGAATATCACCAGTTTAAACCCAGCCTGAGCAACTTTGTGAGACGGTCTCAAAATTAAAAAGAAAAAAGAGTTGGGGATGTAGCTTGGTGCAGAAGCCCTGGGTTCAACCTCAACACTGAAATAAAGTCAGAAATTCAAAACAGTTGCTGTATAACATGGTCACCCAACTTCTCTGGCTTGATTCTTTCCTTGCCAGAAGATTGGACTGCAACAGAACATTCGAGGTTGCTTTCAATAATAAAATTCAGTCTACTTGGGGGATGGAGATTTAGCTCAGTGGTTCCAGCGCTTGCCTAGCAAGCACAAGGTCCCTGGTTCAATCCTGATCACCACATACAACAATACAACAATACTGGGCGTGGTGACTCACACCCACCAGCAATCAATACCACATACCAAGTGCTGGGTGTGGTGACTCACACCTGTCATCCCAGCACTCTGGAGGCAGAGGCAGGAGGACTGCTGAGTTCAAGACTTGCCTGGGCTACATAGTGAGCTCAGGGCCAGCCTGAACTACAAAGCGAGACCCTGTCTCAAAAAAGAAAAAATTCAGTCTACTCACTAACTACATTAGAAGTGAGTTATGTATCACATGGAACTCCTATACATACGCAAGATGACAGAAAGCCCCACCCTCCCAGTGGTGCAGAGAAACGGAGGCACAGGTCAGTCAAGCACAGGTATGGCAGGATCAGAGCTCGGATCACACACTTCCACTCTATATGTGCTGTCACTCCAAAGCATGAAGGTTCTGAATCCTGAAAGACTTTCAGATGTTTCTGAAAAAGAGGTCTGGATTATAATGAACTGTTTGACACTGACTCCTGGAAGCTGGCCTTTCCACTGGGCTGCTGCTCGTGTGATAGGCACAGAGCCTGGTGTGAACAGCTGTCCTCCTGGACCAGCCTGTAGAGGCCTGCTAATGCCACAGCTCTCAGAAGCCTATTCCTGACTCTGTAGAAGTCCACTCAACTCTACCAAACCACACAGGACGCCTGATGCCCCATGTGGTCTGCACTAAGGGACGAGGTGCCAGAATATACAGTGTCCTCTTCCAAATGCTCTCATCACCTCCAAATCTTTTCTGACCTCCTCACACCTTCAGAGAAGGCAGACACTCTTCTCGATTGCCTACCATCATTCCCACTTCTCCGTTTCTGACCTCTCTCAATGCATTCCTGCACATGACTTGAACATCTCTTCAAGAAACTCAAGACTTTAATTTCTCAGTTTCTGAAAGGCAACTTTCTTTTTTTTTTTTTTTGCTTTTTGAGACAGGGTCTCGTCGTTTTGTAGTTCAGTCTGGCCCTGAGCTCACTATGGTGCCCAGGCAAGCCGCCGCGAACTCAGCAATCCTCCTGTCTCTGCCTCCTGAGTGCTGGGATTACAGGCGTGAGCCACCACGTCCGGCATTGTGGTATGCGGTATTGGTTGTTGGTGGGCATGTCTCCACACCCAGCATTATATGTGGTTACCGGGGATCGAACTCAGGACCTTGCACTTGCGAGGCAGGCGCCGGAACCACTGAGCTAACCCTCCGGCCCTGAAAGGCACTTTCTAAAGTCTCAGTCTGTTAGTTACACTGCAATCAAACATTACATTTAGGCATCCTAAAAATACACCAGTACAATCCCTCCTTTTTGCTCCCACATGCCTGTCTCCCAAACACACACATACTTCAGACTGCCACTGAGACTCTGGAGGGTATAATTTAAACATTACTGATAGCATCGACAACAAGGACATGTGCACATGACTCTTCACTTGACTACAGAGCTATGATCTAAATAGACACTCCTAAATGAATGCCAACAGTAAATAGGCAGACATGTGGATGGCACACAGGGACCTCTAGCATACATAAAAGAATTGCAAAGTCCATAATATATGCATCTGTTTCAATTTTCTCTTTCTTTTTTTTTTTTTTTTTTTTTGGCGGTACTGGGGATTGAACTCCAGTACTTCTGCTTCCAAGGAAGATGTGGTACCACTTAAGCTAAATCCCCAGCCCCTCTATTTCAATTTTCAACAAAATCCTTTCAGTCCATCCTGTAACTGAGTGCTCAGTAGGTACTGCATATCAGTTTGATGAATATCCACACATAACACATACATTAGAAATCCACTGTAACTGTTGTCATAATCTAAATCTATTTGATTCTGCCACTAATGTCTCTGAATCAACACAAATAACAGCCGCCTACATTCAAAATACCCAACCTCTGTCACTTGAACTGTCCTGAAGTTGGTCTTGTTTGGAAGACAAATGGTCAGCAGCTGCAAGTTCAACTACAAAGTGCTTGGTAGGAAAGCAGAGAAGGAACCAAAGAGAATCTAAGCGCTACTTCACATATTAAGTGTGGAATTCCTTTCCGACAAATGTCTTTCATTTCCTTGAAGAAAGCTGATCCGGATATGCCCTCTGAACTTGGGAAAACATAGGGTTGTGCTTTGGGACAAAGAATCCAGTCTACTAAAGGCTGGGTCAAAGCGGGTGAGTAGAGAAGTCAGTCCTTTTGAAAGTTTCTGTTCTGTTCATTTTATTCTTAAGGGAGAGCGTGGGGCATGGGAAAATCCACAGGCAAGGCATCCAAAGGCCTGAGATGATTAGATGTACTGCGTTGAGCAAGATACTTCCTTTCTTTTTTTTTTTTTTTGAGATAGGGTCTCGCTTTGTAGTTCAAGCTGACTCTGAGCTCACTATGTAGCCCAGGCAAGCCTTGAACTCAGCAATCCTCCTGTCTCTGCCTCCCGAGTGCTGGGATTACAGGCGTGAGCCACCACAACCGGCACTGTGGTATGTGGTATTGATGGCTGGTGGGCGTGAGTCTCCACGCCCAGCACTGTATATGGTTTCTGGGGATCGAACTCAGGACCTTGCACTTGCGAGGCGCCAAGCGCCGGAACCACTGAGCTAACCCTCCGGCCAAGATACTTCCTTTCTTTGAGCTTCCTTTCCCCCTTGCAAAATAAAGGAGCAATAATTAATTGATTGACTGAATAAAAAGACAAGGTTAATGGTCTCTTTATCCGCATTGACAGAACTTCTATGGTGATGCAAATGAACCATAATGCTAACCATAATGCACACTAGAAAAGGCACCAGCCCCATTTAAGTATATAGTTTAAATACACTTAGCCAAGGATGGCTCATGGCTGCAGGTCAGAAACTGCAGTTTGAGACCTCTAGCATTTACACAGGGCAAGAGTGGGGTGTGGGCATTAAAATAGGACAGACGGGGCTCTATAATTAGCTCCACCACTGGCTAGTGCAATCTTGTAAAATTACCTAACTTCCCCAAGCTTCATTTCTCTTTTGTGTGCCAGAGAATGCTATGATCTTCCTTTCATAATTTTAGTGCATACTTGAGATCATGAATATATAAAGGCCAAAGCAGCCTGTGATAAACACTATCTAATTTTCTGGTAATGACCTTCAGGAATAAAAGCCTCCATTTCCTCTGACCTCATCTTACTGTTATTTCTGGCCTCAGAATCCACTTTTATTACCTCCCAGATTAAAAGTGCGGTCCTGCCTGTCAGGAAAGCAACTTGCTAGGGGACTGTCCAGCTCCTCAGCGGTGGGCCAGCCTCCAGGAACCCCAGCCTGGGCCTCCGGAACCACTGACTTCCGTTCAGCTAGCGCGTTGCCACCTCAGAGGCCCATGCAGGAATTCACACTCTTCCAGATAGCTGCTCTGTGACAAGCTAAAACTGTGCAGTGCAACTGAAATACCTGTTGGTGGTTTCTGGGACTTTCCTCCTAACTCTCCCCTCAAGGGCCTCTACGATGGCAAGGACTGGGGATGTGGATTAGAGGGACAGTGTTTGCCAGGAAACATGGACACACACACAGAGGATGGTAGGGCTTCTTTTTTATTTGGAATGGGCTATATTTGCAATTACTCAGCAACAGAAATGTACCAGGCTATATTTATGACTACCCTGGGGTTAATTACCAAAATAAGGCAAAAGAGCCTGTTTTAGAAGGAATGTTGCTCCAGTAATAATAAAATTGTTGTCATCTCTACTTAACATACAAATATTTCTCAGTTAACAATCCGTTTATTTAATTACTGTGACAAACTTATGACTGAGACACGCACTTCAGACTTATAACCTGCCGCTCAGGCTTATGACCATTCCTTTTTTTTTTTTGTACAATTCAGTACAACTTGTTGATTGAGCCTCAATGTCTTTTTTAAACTTTTTTTTTTTTTTTTTTTAAGACTGGGTCTCACTTTGTAGTTCAGGCTGGCCCTGAGCTTACTATGTATCCCAGGCAAGCCTGGAACTCAGCAATCTGCCTGTCTCTGCCTCCCAAGTGCTGGGATTACAGGCGTGAGCCACCACAACCGGCACTGTGGTATGTGGTATTAATGGCTGGTGGGCGTGAGTCTCCATGCCCAGCATTATATGTGGTTTCCAGGGATCGAACTCAAGACCCTGCACTTGCGAGGCAGGCGCTGGAACCTCTGAGCACCCTCCGGCCCCCTCTTTCTTAAATTTTTGTCTAGTGGACCCTGTTTATACAGTCTTGTCATTTTTGCTGATTTTACTGTACAGTAGTTTTATGCTGCTGTACATTACAGTACTACATGTAGGAGTTATGTGGATAAAAGTGAAGTCACCATGCTAAGTATCCTTTGATCACTTTTTTGTTCTGAATAGTATAATGTACATACTATATACAATTCCTCATTTAGTGGCCAACTCTTTTATTTATGTAATGTTTTTTGTTCTTTTGGAGCCAGGGTCTCACTGCGCAGTTCAGGCTGGACTTTCGAAGATAATGTGGAAGATGCCTGGCCCAATAGGTCTGCTTTCCTTCAATGATAAAATCTTTCTTTCACTTTCATGTCCACATTTTACCTGTGGACACACAAATGGTTTCTAAGACAAGCTGGATAAATTACCTATGATACTAATAATTACTGTAATAATAAGTAACTCTCTTCTTCTGTTTCCTGCCACTCCACAAACTCCAAGAGGGAAAGAGGAGCTGAAACTCAGGCTGACAATCTGGTAGGATTTCAATCTGGTTCTGAATAAACCACCATACAAAAGGTTTACAGTTAGCTTGCAATTCGTGTTAACCCCTGAGGCCTTCCCTGTGAAGGACCCCCCTCTCACACTGTGACAAGCTAAAACTGTGCAGTGCAACCGAAATACCTGTTGGTGGTTTCTGGGACTTTCCTCCTAACTCTCCCCTCAAGGGCCTCTATGATGGTAAGGACTGGGGATGTGGATTAGAGGGACAGTGTTTGCGGGAGCCCAGGCTGAACCCAGGGCCTTTGCATGGAGCTGCATCCCTCGGCTTCTGTGTGAGTCATTAAACTGCCTGGGGTGGGACTAAATTTGTGCTCCTCCTGCCTTAGCCCCCCACAGTGCTGAGATCACAGGCCTGTGCCACCATGCGTGGCACAAGGACACTCCTGAAGGTTTACCAAAACAAAAAGTACAGGTAGAAAGCAAAGAGGGCAAAATTTGGGGGTCTGGACTCTTTATTATGATAAGGGTGTGATGTTTTTATTTGTTTCTGATGTGTTGATGGGGATCAAACCCTTCATCTAACAGGATCTAGTTTTAAATAACTAACCTAGATATGCAAGTTTTAACTCATTAAAAAAGTAAACATAATTAACCTGGATCTGGACAAAGCTATGAGGACAACCTATGAGTGGTTCATTAGCCACTTCTGCCTGCAACACAGCCCCAAATTTCAAGATTCAGTCTGACCCACGGCCAGGCAGACTATTCAGTCAACGCAACTGTCCCACTTAATATGGAAAGCAAATACACTTAAGAGCCTCTGAGATTCTGAACCCTTCTTGCTAACAGTTCAACTAAAATAGGTCAGTTCCAGGAAAGCATTCATTTCAAGGGGACTTTTGGCGTTGGTTATATTGAAACTGACATTATGAAGCTTAAGAAGTAAGCCCCCCTGCCCTGATCAAGGACTAAAATACTCCCCCTTATTTCCTTATTCTTTTCTCACTTAGCCATTTATGACAGTGGGGTCTACAAGGGAACTTTTTCAAACCTTCAGTTTACTGCATGAAAACGAGAAAAAAATTTTTCAGAAAACTGGATAACATCACCAAATTTAATACTTAGGAAACCTAGAAAATTTTCAAACCAGCAAGCATCCCAAATGAAAACTTTATATAAAGGATAGATAGATAGATAGATAGATAGATAGATAGATAGATAGATAGATAGATAGGGACATACACCTCTGTATATCTCAAAAACAACAGATGGGGAAAGCTCAGCCCTTCCTTCCACCCCAGGAGCCCCTTCCCCTCCCTGGCCTGGTCTCCCCTCTTCTCAGAGGAGGGAACAGTGCTCTGCAGGGGCCCATCATCCAGCCCTACCCTGCTCTGCTTCCTCATTGTGGCTCCTGGAGAGGAACAGCAGAGTCTCTGAAAGGAAGTTCCTGAGAAGCTCCTATACCTGAGGGTCCCCAAATACACAATGACCTCGAGAAGAATTCAAGGTGAGAATGTCCAAAGCGTTGCACAAACCGCTAGAATATTCAGCAATATATCTATATTCAACCCTAAAAGTACCAGATAAAATAAAGGAACTTAAAGCTATAGGTTATAAGTAACTCACACAAATCAAAGCATAGTAAAGAGGAAAAATACAAATTCAAAAATATTTAATCACAATGGTATTAAAATAACTGACAAGTTAACAAAAGAAAATTATTTGGAAGAAATTACAATAATGTAAAGACACCATACAAAATATTTAGTTTTCTTTAACCATATCAAGTCTTTAAAAACACTATGAAAACTAGAGTAGTCAGGTGTGGTACTATACACCTGTAATCCCAGCCCTCAAGAGGCTGAGGCAGGAGGGCTGTCCTGAGTTCAAATCCAGCCTAAAGTGCACAGTGAATTCAAGACCAGCCTGCACTATGAAGCAGACCTTGTCTCAAACAAAAACAAAAACAAAATATCTACATAGAGTGAATTTCCAAAAAATTTTAGAATTGGGCCGGAGGGTTAGCTCAGTGGTTCCGGCGCCTGCCTCGCAAGCGCAAGGTCCTGAGTTCGATCCCCGATAACCACATACAATGCTGGGCGTGGAGACTCACGCCCACCAGCCATCAATACCACATACCACAGTGCCGGCCGTGGTGGCTCACACCTGTAATCCCAGCACTCGGGAGGCAGAGGCAGGAGGACAGCTGAGTTCGAGGCTTGCCTGAGCTACATAGTGAGCTCAGGGCCAGCCTGAACTACAAAGTGAGACCCTGTCTCAAAAAAAAAAATTTTAGAATTTAATCAAAATCCTACAAAGATCAAGTAAAAGTGAACCAGAAAACATACTGGGTTTGGTGGTACATGCCTGTAATCCCAGCACTGGGGAGGGTAAAGCAAAAGCATTGCTATGAGTTTGAAGCCAGTCTAGACTACACAGTAAATTCAAGCCCAGTCTGAATACATTGTGATAACATGTCTCGGAAAAGAAACAGACAAATAAAAAATAAACATGAAAACCTGAATATACAAGTATATAAATAAGTAATATTTAATAAATTCCAGAAGCATAGAACTCATGGCAGAGAAAAAAAATAACCACATCTCATAGCAAGCACAACTCCACATGGGACAGAGTTAACCATGAAAAAGAAAAAGAAGCCATGGAAAAAAGGCCAGGAGAGGGGGAAGCCACATATCCCAGCTAGTCTTACAGAGGTGACTAGCATTTAGAGATATCTAAATGCCAAATAAAAGTAGACTGTCCCATGCAAGACCTGCTTTAGAGAATTAAAAAGAAAAAAAAAGCATTACATGCAATGGGACAATGTAACCATATAAAATACAAAGCACATAAAAACTACTAGAAATACCTGTTTAAAAATGACCAGAAAGGGGGAAAGTTTGAAAGCAGCTTTTCCTAATGTTCTTCAGTCCCAGATGCCTGCGCCCTACCTCTCCAGCTTCATCCCTGGCCCTGCACACACGCCGTCCTGCCTGTCGTCCTGCCCAGGCACTGAGCCACTCTTGCAGCAGCCAAGCTCCCACTTGCACAGGGCTACTCACCCGGCACCCTCTTCCTGCCACACCTCCCAGGGAAACCCTAGCCACCCTTAGGACCCGTTCCGGTGTCACCTCCTCCTGACACAGCCAGTGTGACCGTGGCTTCTTTCTACCCTTCTTCAGGGCACTTTCCTTGCTCCCTGTCAGAGGTGGAGACCCCCGGAAGCTCAGACAACCCCCTCGTCTCTGAACGACCTTCCTGAGGCCTTGTTCAGTGTGAGTCTAATAAACAGCAAAGAGACATGAGTAGATCCAGAAAACAATTCCACTTCAAAAACACAGCTAAGGTTAAAGGAAGACAAACCCTTTAAAGAAGCCCTTATACCACCTATTAGTTTATCAAAAAACTATAGCATTTTCATTCAAAGAATCCTGAGATTTGAGGAAATAGCTGAAATACACATTTTAAATTGGTTCAGCCTATATTTTTGGAACATACTCGTTAATAAGTAACAAGAGCAGTTGCACGGTTCACTGTCTTGATTTGATGGGTGAATACCTACAACAGCAAAGTAAAATAAATTGGTTCAAAATCCATTTACCAGAGTACCACTATGTAAAAACTCTGGGAATCATCTACAGTAACCAACCATGTGCTCAGGCAGATTTCTTCATGCCCTACTCTCTATCCAACAAAACTGCTAAGTTCGAGGGCCGGGAATTTAGCTCAAGTGATACCACATCTACCTGGAATAACAAGAACCCGAGTTTGATCCCCGATACCTCCAAAAAAAAAGCTGTTTGAAGACTATGACTGTGTATAATGGAGGGACATGGAGGGCTCAGCAGCTGATGCCAACTATCTAAAAACTGACTATTGTGGAACCCACAAACATTAAGAGTGTGACGTGAACCCAGGGCAGTTTCTAGAGCCCTGTCCTCGTGAAGCTGACGACTCAGGAAGCGGCATGCAGGTAATTCAGCTCGCTGCACTGCCTCTTCAGCCCCACGCCGCCTCTGCTCACCAGGACTCCCTTCCTGACATCAAAACAGAATACCACGAGTCACAGAGCTCCGAGGAGGGATTCTTTGAGGTGGGATCAGGACTTCGGGCGGCTTTCTTCCTGGGCCCACCTGTCCTCCAGCCTCAGGTTCGATGAGCTCACCTCCAGAGAGGTATGGAAACACCCACCACACAGGAGCAGTGCTCTCGCGGAAGCAAGGATCCATCTGCGGAGCTGAATTCAATTGCTCTGGTTTTCTCAAACCCACAGGCAATGATCAGCTGCGTCAAGAAAACAGTGCTCTAAAAAAAAAAAAGAAAGAAAGAAAAGAAAAGAAAACAGTGGTCTAGAGCTCGAGGTCCAAACAGGAATGTTCCCTGGTAACTAAGTTAAGGAGAAAAAATACTGAAGCATATACTAGGGAGTTAGACAGTAATCCAAGTAATAGAAAGAAGGTGACACATTAAAAAAACACAAGCTTATGCAAGCCACAGTGACGCACATCTTGTAACAACAGCACCTGGGAGGATGTGACAGGAAGATGGCGAGATTGAGACCAGTCTGGCCTACATAGTGACTTCAAGTTCCAGCCTGGCCTGGACCACAGGGTGAGACCTTGTCTGAGAAAAAAAAAAAAAAAAAGGATGTTAATTTCATAAGGGAAACCAAAAATACAAAGGGATTTGGAGATGAGCAAGACATCGAAAAAGGTATAGCTGGTTGTGTTGATGAATCTGCAATCCCAGTTGCTTGGAGGCTGAGACAGGAAGATCACAAATCCCAGGTGGCCTAGACCATTTAGCAAAATCCTATCTTGAAATTTAAAAAGGGCTAGGGATGCACCTCAGGATTCCCTGGGTTTGATCTGAAAAGTATAATAAAATAGGACATAAATCTTGGGATAAATTTTGTTCTTGGGGTACTTTGTTTTTATTTTACCCCATGGTAAAATATACAAAAATATGCAAATATACTGGGCCAGAGGGTTAGCTCAGTGGTTCTGGCACCTGCCTCGCAAGCTCAAGGTCCTGAGTTCGATCCCTGGTAACCACATACAATGCTGGGCATGGAAACTCATGCCCACCAACAATCAATACCACATACCACAGTGTCGGGCGTGGTGGCTCACGCCTGTAATCCCAGCACTTGGGAGGCAGAGACAGGAGGATTGCTGAGTTCAAAGCTTGCCTAGGCTACATAGTGAGCTCAGAGCCAGCCTGAACTACCAAGTGAGACCCTGTCTCAAAAAAAAAAAATGCAGATATATAAAAATTGGAAAGAGAACCAGGCATGGTGGTAGGTACCTAAGGTCCCAAGTACTCAGGAGGCTGAGGCAGGAAGATGGATTTCACCTAGGCAATAATGAAAGGCCTCACCTCAAAGCCAAGTACCACTTCCCTACTTGGTCTCTTGGACTAAATTCTCTGTTGGATCCAATCAGCATATTGAGCGGGGATCAAAGTTTCATCCATCACTGAAACTAGATTGGGGGGATTCTTTTTTCTACAATGACAACAAGGACTCCTGTTCCAATGACTTTTTTTGCCCTCATTATCAGGGATCAAATTCAGACTTTGTAGTTGCTAGACAGGCGTGGTGCCACTGAGCTACATTCCTGCCCTACAATGACTTCTAGTGTATGAGATACCGTCACTGTAGTCTGTATTTCTTTATACTTTGATTAACTTTATGGCAAACTGTCAGAAGACTTCATCAAAGGGTGAATTTATAATCCACTCAGAAAAAAGTTATAGACCCAAAAGTCACCTAATGAAATAATTAACAGGAACAGAATTGCTCAGAAAGGCCTAGAGATAAGTGCAGTGGTGCTGTAGGGCTAGCTACTCGGGAGGCTGAGATGGGAGGATCACTGGAACCCAGGAATTTGAGCCATCTTGGCTAACCAGTGAGACTATGTCAGAGAGAGAGAGAGACAAAGACAGAAGGGGAGGGACAAGGGAAGGGGAAAGAAAAGAAATGAAGGAAAGATGGACAGGTAGATAGGCATATCCATGGAAGACAAGCTTTACACTGTGTCCTGAAAGGTAGGTAGCATTCATTTATCTCAGGCACTGTGCTAGCTGCTGGGGAGATCTGTGTGTAAGCTACAGTCCCTGCCCTCATCAAACCCACATAGTGGGGCTGGGAAGGGAGCCTCATGCTATAGTGTTTGTATCACCCAAGTGGGAATGATCATGACGACACGGACAGTAATGGTGGCAATGACAGAAGTGCAGAGAGCATCCCCACACAGGAGACTATGAGCAGACAGACAGTGGGGAGATGTGGTCGGCTAGGGGCAGGGTGAGGACAGCTTGGGCACTCGGTGGGAACCCCTGCAAGTCCACTGGGCAAGGTGACAGTCACACTGGACAAGCAAGGCAGACCCACAGGCTACTCTACCATCCTCCTCCTTTCTTTCAAACAGAGTGGGCCGGGCATGATGGCATTTGCCTGTAATCCAAGCAAGCAAGAGGGAGGCTGAGGCAGGAGGACTGCTTCCAGTTCAGGCCAGCCTTGGGCTAGACAGTGAACTCAAGGCCAGCCTGAACTCCAGAGCAACTCTGCCTCACAAAACAAAACAAATCAAACTCAGAGGGAAAGAGGAAGATGTTTATGTTCAAACAAAAGCCCAGCACCCAGCCGTGGGTCATACAATCTTCTTGGATCTCCTGCGCTCCTGTCCCCAAAGGCTTCATCCCCAGGTCACAGGCTCAGCAGGACTGACTTCATGGACACCACTCTACTGACAGTGGGACAAGCAGGCAGACGCATTCAGGTTCAAAACCATTTCACAAGCTACTAGTGAGCACAGCACAGCTGAGAAGAAACAGGAGACCACCCCAAGCACATCAGCAGATCTCTGGAGACCTTCCAGTCCCCTTCCTCACGGGCCTCCGTGTTCCAACACACGTGTGTCCTTCCCAACCAGCCCGCCAGAACTCCTGAGGCCGGAAACTGCTCAGGATGCAGGAGTCAGCTGTGATCTCAAGGTCACACAGCAACAGCTCAGAATCCAAAATCACAGGTACCACCGAGCCCCAGCACTGCACCCTCCTAAGCTCCTTCAGTACCTGTGGCCTTCAAAGCACGAATACAGGTATCTCGTTTCATCTACACAGGGCTCCTTGGGGGGAAAAGCCTGATGATTTCATCTGGATTCCAAGCTCCTAAGCTGTGCTGTACACAGTTCTATGCACTGAGCAGGCAAAAAGTAAAGCCCAACTGGGCCGGAGATTTAGCTCAGTGGTTCCAGCGCCTGCCTAGCAAGCACAAGGTCCCTGGTAACAAATACAACAATACTGGGCATGGTGGCTCACGCTCACCAGCAATCAGTACCACATACCACAAATGCCGGGCTTGGTGGCTCAAACCTGTAATCCCAGCACTCAGGAGGCAGAGGCAGGAGGATTGCTGAGTTCGAGGGTAGCCTGGGCTACATAGTGAGCTCAGGGCCAGCTGAACTACAAAGCAAGACCCTGTCTCAAAAAAAAAAAATAGGGCCGGAGGGTTAGCTCAGTGATTCCAGCGCCTGCCTCGCAAGCTCAAGGACCTGAGTTCGATCCCCGGTAACCACATATCAACAATCAACAATCAACACCGCATACCACAATGCCGGAAATGGTGGCTCACGCCTGTAATCCCAGCACTCGGGAGGCAGAGACAGGAGGATTGCTGAGCTCGCGGCGGCTTGCCTGGGCACCATAGTGAGCTCAGGGCCAGCCTGAACTACAAAGCGAGACCCTGTCTCCAAAAAAGCAAAAAAAAAAAAAAAATAGTAAAGCCCAATCATTGTGACATTTTAGGGGGCTGGGCACAGATAAATGCAACATTAGCTAGTGGCCAGTGGTATGAAGAAAAAAAGGCAAATTAAAGAGGACAGTGTGCTGCGGTGCTACAGGAGATGCAAGAGGGTGGTGGGAGCAAATAAATGACGCAAGCCAGGGAGGCTCTGAGGCCACCTCGATCAATCCCCGCTCCACAGATAAAGAAACTAAGAATTACAAAGTTCAAAGGGCCAAGACGGTGGTACTTGCCTATAATCCTGGTGCTCTAAGAGGCTGAGGCAGGATGTGAACACAGCCTGGGCAATTTACAGATATACTGCCTCAAGAGCCAAGCACATAGCTCAGTATGAAGGCGCTGTGCTCAGCCCCCAGTAAAAGAAAAATAGTGTCCCGGGCTGGGGATGTGGCTCAGTGGCAGACCCCTGCTTAGCATGCACAATGCCCCACACCTGAGCCTCAGAAAGTTTTAAATTTTAAAAGAATAAACAATAAAGTAGGCTCATCTTGGAAGGAGGGGCAAGGTATCCTAAGATCCAGCAATGCTTTCTTGGATACTCAGGACGGAATCTAGTCTCCTGCATTAGGCAAGTTCTCCACCACAAGCCTGGTCCTCAGTTCCCCAATCCACTCGTGAGCAGGCCCTCCAGGGAACTCCCCCAAGGACCCAAAGAAGCCGTGCAAGGATGGGCCCAACATTAGAGTGTGCTCTGAGCCCACAAGGAGCCAAAAACAGCAGTCTGATTCTAGAGTAAAAGACAGGTAAGACATGGTGCCACAAATGACTGCCAACTCTGCAACTGACAGAAGTAACAACCTGCATACAACAAGCGTTTGAGAGCTGGGCACAGGGGCACACACCTGTAATTCTAACTCTCAGGAGGCTGAGGCAGGAGGATTGCCAAGAGTTGAAGGCCATCCTGGGCTGCATAGCAAGACTCTGTCTCAAAAATAAACAGATAAATAAGGTAAGGGAATTTAGTTCAGTGTGAAGACTCTGCGTTCACTACCCAGTACCCCACATAAACCCAAAGAGGGACATGAGAAAGCAGGAAGAACTTTAGCCAAGATGATCTGTAAGCACCTCTGAGGAAATGACAGAGCACACAGGGGTTACAACAGTGTGCTCCCTGCCTGGGAACGGGAGCGATGAATCATCCTAGGCAACGGGAAGAGCATGTGCAAAGGCCGGGAGGGCGGACCAGCCGTGCCCTGAGGAAGTGAAAGCAGCCATAGTGGCCAGTGAGGAGCACAGGAAATATGGTTAGGAGACCAGGCGGCACCGAGGCACAGCAAGCAGCTTACCAGTTCTACCTACAACAGAACCAGAAAAACCTCCCCAATAAAGGAAGGCCATGGCCTTACCCCCAGTGGATTTCACTTTGATGCTCAGGATCTCAGCAATATGCTCACAAATTTTCATAACACCTGCAAAGGACTTCTTCGATTTTTTTCTTTTGCAGACCCCCCCACTTGCTCAAACTTCCAACCCCACACTGCCCCATCTATCACCACAATAGAGGCAAACTCAAGGGACGAGATGTCCAAATTAGATACCAAAAGTTCTTGCTGTCAAAGGACTGTTTTGTTTTGTTTTGTTTTTTTGGAAAGATCTCACTTTATAGTTCAGGCTGGCCCTGAGCTCACTATGGAGCCCAGGCAAGCCTGGTACTCAGCAATCCTCGGCCTCTGTCTCCCAGAGTGCTGGGATTACAGGTGTGAGCCACCACCACCACGCCCAGCGCTCTGTGTGTGGTACTGATTGCTGGTGGGCGTGAGACACCACGCCTGGTTTTGTTGTTTGTGGTTATCAGGGATTGAACTAGGCACCTTGCACATACTAGGCAGGCACTAGAACCATTGAGCTACATCTCCAGCCCAGGATTGTGTTCTTTAGCTCACAGGTCTGATGATGTTCAGAACTGTGCTGCAGTGGGCTGAGGATCCAGCTCAGGGACAGAGCATGTGTCTACAAGGTACAAGACTCTGGGCTGGGTCCTTAGCGGCAAGAAAACAAAAACAAAAAATTGTGAAACTGCATGTGCTCTTATCACAAAATTCATGAGGGCGACAGCATTCTCCCTGCTGGCAGCACAGCAATACTCACAGCAGCCTGACCTTCCACAATGCTAGGAAACGTGGGTACCGTTCCTGTTTGTCCTCAGCAGCCCACAAGACCTCTCACTGTAACACGGCCGTGAGTCACAGAGGTGGGGGAAAAGCAGGCCAGCGAGGACTACTTGTCAAGAACCATGGAACACATCCACACATCCACCACCAGAGAGGGAAATTACCTCCCAGCATCCTCATCACTGCTCAGCTTCTACCAATGACAAAACCTGGTGGCAACATTTTTGGAAAGCTTACTTTGTAATAGCTCATTTAACTGTCAAAACTACCATAAGTAGGTTCTATTATTAGCACCATTTTTGCAGCAGAAAAAATAACCTTGAGCCTCAGAGAAACTAAAAGACAGATAGATCATACAGACACAGCAACAATCAGGCTTCAAACCCAACCTAACCTTTCAACCCCTGCTTAGAACCTTTCAGTTCCATCAAAATTTTGATACCGATTTTATTTTACACTCTTTGTACTGTTTTCTTTGAACAAAGTGTTCCCATATACATGCCTTGCAAGAATACATATGCCACAATTAACAGAACAACGCCAGGTACTACTCAGTATCAACCTCCAAATCAAACAGGCAAAGCATGATGCAGCCCCAACTG
Source organism: Thryonomys swinderianus (assembly GCA_004025085.1). NCBI lineage: Eukaryota > Metazoa > Chordata > Mammalia > Rodentia > Thryonomyidae > Thryonomys > Thryonomys swinderianus. The sequence continues at coordinate 20,577 of PVIC010023800.1, forward strand.
TGGTCAGAACAGGCCGTGAAAAGAATGAAGTTACTGAGGGATCCTCTGTCCTGGGGACAGACTTGCTGTCTATTTTAGAGAAGTAACTACAGTACTGTCCACTAAACCTGAACAAACATTACAGTGTAAACCGTCAATGTACAAGTCAACCGCTGGCAAAACAGCTACTCAGGTACTGCGAAGCGGCATCAGGGAAACCTGGCTAAGCTCACGCAGTACCCAGCCCACCACTGGGCTTGTAGTCAGCACAGTGAGGGACAGACAACGAGCTCACGGGTCCAGGTTACTCAAATCTAGGGAGAGGCCATAGAAATCACCAAATGCCAGAGGTCAAGTATGCCTTGTCCATTTGGTCAGCTGGCTTCCAAAACGTATCAGCATTCACAAAAAGATTAAGAACCTGATCTGGGGCTGGGCATCATTCCTGTAATCCCAGTACTCTGGGAGACTGAGGCAGGAGGATCCAGAAGTTTGTGTCCCGCCTGGGAAATTTAGCAACTTATCATGACCCAGTCTCAAAATAAATTTTTTTTTTTGTTTTTTTTTTCAAAATAAATTTTAAAAAGACTCAGTGTGAACACTCTGAGTTCAATTCCCAAAGTGGAGAGGCCAGCCAGGTGTGTTTGTTCCCCCAGAGACTTGTCCCTTACCCAGGACCCCAAGAGTCAAGGGAACTCAGAAACCCCACAAAACAGCCTCTTGAAATTAAAGTGGTTCATGAGCAACACGAACATTAGCCTCATGTGTGGTTTGAATGGTCACGGTGCTCAAGTCCTGGACCAGTTTAGGGCTCCTGATCCTGTAAGGAAAGCCCTAGGAGTCATGGGGGGGGGGGGCTTTGCTTTGTGTTTTTGTGGTTTGGGGTGGTGTTTATTTGCTTTTTTGTTTTCTTGTTTTGTTTTTTGGCATTTTGAGATGAGGTCTTGCTATGTAGTTTAGGTCGGTCTTGAATTCACTCTGTAGCCCAGAATGGCCTGTAATTCACAGTGATCCTCCTGCCTCAGCCTCCTGAGTGCCAAGAGCAGGCTGTTTGTTGAATGAATGAACAAATGACCAGTTGAGAAACGCCACTCCCTTCTAGCTAGTCAGTTCCCAGGAAAAAGGCCAAAGACGGGGACTCCCCAAAGTCGGCACGCAAAAGCCCCACGCAAAGTCTACCCTCGCCGGCCAGGCAGCGACCCGCTCTGGGCCCCACAGGTGTCAGGCACAAGGATGAGAACGGGCCGGCGCACGCCACCTCCGCGGCCTGGACAGGTGTCAAAAGCCCTGAGACAACCTCAGTCTGTCCCAGACAGTCGCCCCCTACCCTCACAGGCCAGAGTCCTTGGAGGCTCGCGTCAGACAACAGCCAGGGGATGAGAGGCCCTCGGGAGAAGGAAGCTGCGCGGGGCCCGCGCGGCGACAGGGCCCAGAAGGGAAATCGAGGATCGCCGCGCCCCGCCCGGCCCACTCACTCGGCTGAGCTGGTCCCGTTCACCGCCGAGCCGTCGGGAGCAGGGTTCAGCTGGATGGGCGTCGGCTTCTTCTTGGGCATCTTGCCCGGCGAAGGCGCCTTGACTCCGAACGCGGGCGGGACGGGTGGCGGCCGCGGCCGGGGCTGCCTTCCGGGAGATCCCGGTGGCTTTGCCCGCGGAGGGCTGCGAGCTCGGCCACCCGGGCTCCCTCCCTGTCCCTCAGTCCCCGGCGCTCGCGCTCGGACAGCCTCACCGCGCAGGCTCCACAGCGTAGCCGGAGAAGAGTCCGCCGCTGCAGTCCGCTGTAGCCGCCTCGCTCGAGTCGCTCTGCTCAGCCGTCCCGGGGGGGGGGGGGGGGGCTGAAGGGAGGGGGAGGGTGGACCAGGGGAAGCCACGCCCACGCCCGTCGCGGCGCTTCCCTCGCGCCCACTCGCCCCGCCCCCAGTGCCTCGCCCTCAGCCAATGGGAGGGACATTCAGGGGGCAGATTACGCGGAAATACGTCACGGGGGCGCGGCGCCACGGCTTGGGGGCGGAGCGAGGCGCGCGCTCTCTGGCGCCCTCTGCTGCCGGAGGCGCTCAGGCCACCCAAGAAGAGAAGAGGTGTATGCGTCTTGCTACTGCTATACCGCACACCCTCACCCGCTCTTTGTACGTGGGGCCAGGGCCGCGAGGTCCTCTCCTCAGGGGATCACGCCGCCTTCTTTTGCCCTAGTGTCATCCAGAGCCGTGTAAATGGAGATGAAACTACTAAATAAACAGCATAGTGGCACATCCATGTAATCCCACCACACAGAAGGCTGAGGCAGGAGGATCATCACAAATTCCAGGGTGGCCTGAGCTACATAGTTCAGGTTCAGTTTGTACCACATTCGGAGGCTCTGTCTCAAAACAAACAAACAAAAAAAAAAAAACAGAAACAAAACTGAAGGCTAGTGATATAGTTCAGTGGTGCCATGTCTGCCTGGCAAGCACAGGTCCTGAGTTCAATCCCAGGTACCAAAAAAGAATAATAATAATTGGGCATAGTGGCTCCTGCCTGTAATCCCAGCACTCAGGAGGCAGAGGCAGGAGGATTGCTGTGAGTTCAAGGGTAGCCTGGACTACATAGTGAGCTCAGGTACAACAAACCAAGACCCTATCTCAAAAATTAAATAAATTTTGGCCCGGAGGGTTAGCTCAGTGGTTCCGGTGCCTATCTCTCAAGTGCAAGGTCCTGAGTTCGATCCCGGTAACCACATATAATGCTGGGCATGGAGACTCAGGCCCACCAACAATCAACACCGCATACCACAATGCCAGGTGTGGTGGCTCACGCCTGTAATCCCAGCACTCAGGAGGCAGAGATAGGAGGATTGCTGAGTTCACGGTGGCTTGCCTGGGCACCATAGTGAGCTCAGGGCCAGCCTGAACTACAAAAGCGAGACCCTGTCTCAAAAAAAATATAATAAAATAAAATAAATTTTAAAAATAAAAATAATTGAAATTAACTTTTCAATATATTAGCAAGGTATGAGAATCTAAATTTAGGTACAATTTTATATTTAGTAATACAAATAAAATCAGATTATTGAGCAATTAATTGAAAATTTTTAAAATATTTTATTGTTGTTTTTTAAATTTTTTTCTTTTCCAGTACCAGAAATTGAACTCAGAACCTTGTACTTACCAGGCAAGTGTAGCACCTCTGAGCTGTTGTTTTTGTTTGTTTGTTTGTTTGTTTGTTTTTGAGACAGGGTCTCGCTTTGTAGTTCAGGCTGGCCCTGAGCTCACTATGGAGCCCAGGCAAGCCTTGAACTCAGCAATCCTCCTGTCTTTGCCTCCCGAGTGCTGGGATTACAGGCGTGGGCCACCATGACTGGCACTGTGGTCTGTGGTATTGATTGCTGGTGGGCGTGAGTCTCCACGCCCAGCATTATATGTGGTTTCTGGGGATCGAACTCAGGACCTTGCGCTTGCAAGACAGGTGCCGGAACCACTGAGCTAACCCTCTGGCCCGTTTTTGTTTTGTTTTTAACAATTTTTTTTTTTTTTTGAGGCAGGGTCTGGCTTTGTAGTTCAGGCTGGCTCTGAGTTCACTATGTAGCCCAGGCAAGCTTCGAACTCAGCAATCCTCCTGTCTCTGCCTCCCGAGTGCTGGGATTACAGGCGTGAGCCACCATGCCCGGCTGTTGTTTTTGTTTTGAAACAGCATCTCTCTTTGTAGCTCAGGCTGACCTTAAACTCACTAGACTCCTTACGGCAATCCTCTTGCCTCAGCCTCCTGAGAGCTAGCATTAAAGCCATGACCCACCTTGTCCAGCTTAGTTAATTGAAATTTTAAGGCCTCACTCTCGCCCTATAAAAAATGAAGTTTCTTTGAAAATTAAATGTTTGGATTCTGCAGCTACCAAAGAAGCTAAGCCTCCATTGACTATTGTTCCTAAGCCTTTACTGTGGCCTTAGAGACTCCAGATCAAGAACTGGCCCAGTGATTAAAATTTTTAGAATATTTCAAGGCTGTAGAGTTCCTTCCCCTCATTTCCTTTCCAGACAGGCTGTGATTCATCAGTTCTACCAGCTTTTCCTGAGTGGGTAACACAAATGCTGACTGTATACTGAGACCATATGTGTGAACCACTGACCACAGAATGATAAGCACCATAACATAAATGTTACATTGAACCACAAGAGGTTATTGGATTTGTATAACCAGGCCTGGTGATGCACACCTGTAATTCCAGCTACTAGGGAGGCTGAAACAGGAGATTTGCCACCACTCTGGACAATTTAGCGGTACTCTATCTCTAAAAAAGTAATAAAAAGAGTTGGGGATGTACCTCACAGGTAGAGCACCCCTAGATTCAAGCTTCAGAACTGAAGAGAAAAATTTGAATACTGGTAATTTCATGTGATTTGTCTCATACTTGCACAGAGTAGTTAGATCATAAACAGAAGTACCAAGGCAGTTGGATGTGGCAGTGCAGGCCTGTAATCTCAGCACTAGGGAGGCAGAGGCAGGAGGGTCATCATGAGTTTGAAGCCACACAGTGAATCAAAGACAGCCTAAATTACATAGTTAGAGACTGTCTCAAAAACAAACAGGTGCCGGGCGTGGTGGCTCACGCCTGTAATCCCAGCACTCAGAAGGCAGAGACAGGAGGATTGCTGAGTTCGAGGCTTGCCTGGGCTACAATGTGAGCTCAGGGCCAGCCTGAACTACAGGGCAAGACCCTGTCTCAAAAAAAAAAAAAACAGGGGCCGGAGATTTAGTTCAGTGTTTCTGGCACCTGCCTTGCAAATGCAAGGTCCTGAATTCGATCCCCGGTAACCACATACAGCAATACTGGGCGTGGTGATTCATGCCCACCAGCAATCAGTACCACATACCACAGTGCCAGGTGTGGTGGCTCATGCCTGTAATCCCAGCACTCAGGTGGCAGAAACAGGAGGATTGCTGAGTCTGAGGCTTGCCTGAGCTACATAGTGAGCTCAAGGCCAGCCTGAACTACAAAGCGAGAACTTGTCTCCAAAAAACAAACAAACAAATACCATGGTAACTAGTCATGAAATATCATGAACTGGGCACGGTGGCTCTCACCTGTAACCCTAACAATCAGAAAGCTGAGGCAGGGGCATCCTAAATTTGAGGGCAGTTACAACTTTCTAGAATAGAGAAAAATATAGAAAGATATAAACCCAAAAGCCATAAAGAAAAGATGGGTAAAATTCACCTTACAAACATTTAAAACTGTTTTTTTTTTTTTTTTTTTGGAGACAGGGTCTCGCTTTGTAGTTCAGAATAGCCCTGAGCTCACTATGTAGCCCAGACTCAAACTCAAGCCTCAAACTCAGCAATCCTCCTGCCTCTGCCTCCCAAGTGCTGGGATGACAGGCATGAGTCACAACACCTCACTTCTAACTGGTCTTTTAGGAGAAAATATTGGAGAATATCTTTAAGCCATTTATGTTTGCACATATTTCTTTTTTCAGTACCAGAGTTGAAACTCAGGGCCTTATCTTTGCAAGGTAGACATGGAGCCACTGACCTGAATCACTGGCCCAACACATTTTTCTTAAACAAGACAAAAAAACACAATTCATAGAGGAAAAAAAGGAAGTTAGACTGCATTAAAGTGGATGATTCAGGGGCTGGGAGTGGATCCCAGTGGTACCCATCATGCAGGAGCCGTGTGACACAACCAGGACTCTCTGCTGCGCATGTAGACTTGTGTGAGCATTTTGAAAAGTGCAGTATTTACTAAGGCCGCACTTGTGTCTACCCCATGACCAGCTATTCTACTGGCCCTGTGTTTGCAGAAATCAGCATGATCATTCTTTCCCAAAACTGCACAAACAAAGTAGGAGATTTGGCTCAGTGGTTCCAGCCCCTGCCTCCTAAGCATAAGGTCCTGAGTTTGATCCCCAGCCCACAGTGCCAGGTGTGGTGGCTCATGCTTGTCATCCCAGCACTTGAGAGGCAGAGGCAGGAGGATTGCTGTAAGTTTGAGGTTACCCTGGGCTACACAGTGAGTTCAGGC
>PVIC010023801.1:6402-26607 GCA_004025085.1 Thryonomys swinderianus
CTTTCTCTTTCTCTCTCTTCTTCTCTCCACCCCCCCCCGCACCATGTGAATCAGATTAAAATAATTTATCTCAGTCCCCCAGAGAGGCTGTATCCCATTGTCTTCCGGTTTTCATCTTTCAAAGGAAAAGACCAAGACCACTCAAACCCTTTTTACTTCTTTACATAACTTGCTCTTCCCATCTGGAAACTTGCAGGACTGTCCTGTTTGTCCTTGAACGAAGGTTTCCAAGGGAGGAGACAAAGGCAGTAGTAAGTCGGGTTATAGAGGACAGAGTTCGATTATCAAACCTAGGTCAGAAAAACACAAAAGCGGGGCCAAGGAAACCACCGGAAGCCCTGAGGCTCGCACAGGAAGGCCCAAGGGGGTGAAGGGCAGAAAGCCAGCTTTCAGAAACTCCTCCGGGGCCTCTTTACCGGGCTGCAGGGCGGCTGCCTCCGCCCACCCAACTCAGACCTGTTAAACTGGCAGCAGCCTCCTCTGCCCAGTGCTTTTACTATCACTCTCCTTAGCAAAAAAAAAAAAAAAAAAAAGCAAAAAACAAAAACAGAGTTATACTTGGGGATAATTTCATTGGCCACATATGTTGCAACATTTAAATTCTATATGGCTACTTTCATGTCTATTCATAAGCATCTGTTCTAGAGACTTACTTAGTATTTAGATAGATCTAAGTAGCTATTCACACATATCTGTGGCCCTGAAAGAACTCGGATATATTTACTCAGATGTATAAGTAGAAATTCTGTTTTATTTAGATGCATTGCTTGATTTTTTTTATTTCATATTTGGCTAAAAGCTGAGTTCATTCATGTCTATAAAAAGTCGGTCTCATTTGGGAAGAGCCTGGAGAAAGCGCGGCCGCCTTGCGCGGCCCAGGGGTGGGGCCGGGAGGGGGCTGAGCGGGAAAGCCGGGCCGGGAAAGGAGACAGAGACCGGATCGGATCGAGGCCCCCGCTTCCCGAGGGGCACCTGGGGCCCAGGCCTGGGAGCCCTGTGCAGAGGCGCTCGTCCCTAATGGGAGACCCGAAGCGTCAGCCTTGCTTCATCCGCCGAGTCCGGCGTCCCTGCGCTCCGGGCTCTGCCCTGCGCGCTCCCGGTCTCTCCCTGTTTTTCAGATGAAGAGACACGCACCGGGGTAGGCAGCGTGCGGCCCAGAAGATGGCGATTCGATTGCGGATGAAGCTAACAGACCAGGAGGACACGAGGACCTGGAGAACGAAGCGGGCAAGACGCCCAGACGGCGCTCAGAAGTCGGAGATGAACAAAATCCAAAAAGCCACCTGGGGAACAGATGGCGAGATCGGGGACCAGACTGCGGCTCCCGGGTCGGAGGCGAGCAGGAAGGCTGTCCAGAGATGTGAGGCGCGGGGAGGGAGCAAGAAGGGACCGTGACCGGGCCGGAGATTTGGCTCAGTAGTTCCGGCGCCTGCCTCGCCAGCGCAAGGCCTTGAGTTTGATCCGGGTGACCACATACAATGCTGGGCGTGGAGACTCACGCCCACCAGCCATCAATACCATATACCACAGTGCGGGGTGTGGTGGCTCACGCCTGTCATCCCAGCACTCGGGAGGCAGAGGCAGGAGGATTGCTGAGTTCGAGGCTTGTCTGGGCTACATAGTGAGCTCAGGGCCAGCCGGGACTACAAAGCGAGACCCTGTCTCAAAAAAAAAGAAGGGACCGTGGCCGAACCCGCTTCCTGAGAATGTGCTGAAAGAAGAGGGGGTCCCCTTAAGCGTGGACTGTGTCCCCTGCTGGTCCACGGGGACATCTCAAAGGACGCCGCCATCGGCAACTCGAGAATGCCCCGCTCCTTCAGTGGCTGTGTCTGTTTTTCAGAATCCAAGTACAGTAAAGTATTTTTCATGGTGAATTTTCATGGCAAATGGACACCCCCGGGTTTCTCCTCAGGGTGCTGTACCGTCACCCCATATGGACTTCTTGCCCGGCCATTTTGTTCCTTGCTAGGTTGAACTTGGGATAAAAGAGCAGAATGGGTCAGAAGGTCCTGTTCCAAGTAATTAGAGAGTTTTTTTTTCTTTTATCTAAACATGCCTTGTTAAAGTATATCAGTGTCAGCCAGGTTAATTGGAACTTTAATACATAATTGATGTTAATTTATGGCCCTTTTTGTTCCAGGATGCTCCTGCAGACCTTGAAGTCAGGATACAGTTTTCTTGTTATTAATTATATACAGAAAGTCAATATCTCCTCTGAGAAGAGACCCATGTCATCTGTAGCTTATTAGAGATACCGTGTGTCAACCATAGGTCATTTTTCCTGTGTCAAGTTCCTCTCTAAACTCTATACTATCCCGTAATAATATAATACATTAATTACAGTGAGCAAAAATTAGAATTATGAGCTAAGCCCCATGCGTACTGTATATTAAAATGTTTAAGATTCAGTATTAAAATATATAGTGTTTCTATGGATTTTCTGTATCTCACAGGGCCAGAAAACCTGGCAACGTTTTGAAAATCAGAACAGCACTTTGGAACCCAAATTGTCTCCACAAATACAAGGACAATAACGCTCCCACTGTAGCGCTGTCCGGAGTACGGAAGGCCACAGACAGATGATAAAACCTGGGTTCCCTTGCACTACTGTCCCGGCACATGTAATTCTTGTTAATCGCTCTTCAGGAGAGAATGAAGGAAAGCAGTGCATGCCAAATGCAATCGAGAGTCTGTGTTCTAATTTCCTTCCGTTATGAGAACTAATGCAGGCTTAACAATCCCCCACAGAAACACAGGCCGTGAAGGCCTGTACACCACATAACGTTTCATGTTGCTCAGAGACTTAACTCAGACTCCAAACTAAAAACTGAGGAGAGGGCTGAGTGCAGGAGCACGGACTCACTTCGCGGAGAGCAGTCCTGGATCTCCTGGTGGCCAGGAGATGCTACATTTGCCACGTTTGCCCCAGGAGCATTCCATCTGGAAAGAGCGAAGAATGGATGAGCCTGTATAAATCTACTAGGCTGGATTTTTTTTTTTCTAATTTGTCAGTGTTTTGTTCAACTTGACGCTGCCACAGTGCAATCAGCTATGACATGATGTAAGAAACAGCAGGGCCATCTCACGAGGGAGCACCACACAGCATGACGTGTCAAGTTTCCTCTGAACCTTTCATGGGATCCAATGTCAGCCAAAAGGAGGTCATTTTAATTATCAGATGATTAATTAATTAGATAGTAAGTTGTCAGAGGTCGATGAATCCAAAGACAGTGAGGTTCCGGGCATACATGTTTGTACGCAGCTGAAAACATGATTTTTTAAAATGCATGGAATAAATAAAAAGAAACTGAAGTTTAAGGACTTGAATTATTCTTTTTTCAGTTAACATTCGCCATCAGCTATGGTGTGTCGTGTGCCGCGCCGTATGAAGCGTATTCGGAAGGAGACTCTCTCCTGCCCTCAGGGGGCTGATGTCCAAGAGGAAAACATGAAGCCTTCCTAGCAATAATCTAGACATTTAGAGAAAGCTGAGTGAGTATGTTTGCATCAGGGAGGGGACACTGGGAAAACGGGTTTAATACAAGATACACAAATCTATAAGAATTTACAAAACTGGCTCACAAAAGGGCGAGTCGAGTGTGACAAAGGGAAGAGGTCAGTGCGCTGGGGATCCGGAGGGCCCAGTCGGAGGCCGCGAGCTCTGGGTACTGTCTGTCTGCATCAGGAGGCTGAAGGGTCAGAGCTGGAGGCTCACGAGGCCACACTGAAGCCAGGAGACGACGTCCACGGCGGAGGTGAGGCTGGGGCGCCTCTGAGGAAGCAGGAGCGGCCTTCCTTCCTGTCTCCCTTTTATAGCACCTGTCCACCCTCCTCCCTGGGGCGGGTCCTCCACACCCAAAGTTATGCTGAGCCATTTTAGCTGGGCCTTTCTTACTCACATCGACACAATCAATCGACCACCACAATATTGAATTAGCAACAAAGAAACAATCCAAACGCAAAGAATAAAAATATTGGAACTATTTCTAGGATTTTGCCGCTGTTCATTTTTTCAAGAAGGCTTTTTTCAGGATTAAGGATAATCAAAATAGGCAACTTTTTTAGTGCAGTAATGAAACCCCAGTGTCCAATACTCTTATGAGTTAAGTGTAAATGAAAAACTAAGATCCTATGTAAAGTTTAATAAATCAACACTTTAAGGGATTGTTTTTTTTTCTCACCCAGAAGCACAGATGCCAGCGCCAGCAAATACCTACTTTTCTAGGAACAGCCAGAATCAGAAGGCTCCCAAGATTCTAAGTTCCCTTATATATATTTAGAAAGGTTTTTTTTTTTACAATCAGTGGCAATTAATGTATCATGCAGAATCATTGTCAAGTGCATTTCTTAAGTATCTATTTGCATAAAATTCTGCCTTAGGCATTATAAAATAATATAAGCACGTAATTAATGCTCTGCAATCTAAGATGTAAAGGGTTTGCTCACCTTCCCCACCCCCAACATGAGCCATTAGCTCCGTCAACCCTCCCTGGCTCTGCACCTGCAAAATGAGCGTCTACTGGTCACGGCCAGAGCACCGTGACTGTCAGCCACAGCTTCTCAGAAGTTATTTGTGCTGTTTTGAATCATGATACATTAAAATCAAAAATCATCAGACTCTTAGGAGGGATTTTTAGAGGAAAAAAAAAAAGCCCTGGTGAACCTTAGTTGTTTGAGCTAATATAATAAAACTCTGGAGTCTTCCTCTCTTTAAGAGGCTCCACAAAACAGTATCGTCCTGGCCCTCCCCTTTCCCTCATCCTCACCCGAAGCCTGGGCCAGCTCTGCAGGCCCCTCCCCGCGGCCCTCGCCAGGCCCAGCCGCCCGGCTGGCGCTGACAACTCCATTGGTCTGTCCGTGTCCTTGTCGCCTACCTGGCCGGCACGGGTACAGAGCGACACATTCTCAGTGCACCTTGGTGGATTTCTCTGAGCCCTCTCAATCTTAATCAATAAACTTCCTTTCTTATTTCCCTGAAAAACCGGAAGCAAACTAAAGAGAATTTCTACAAAGCCTGGCCACCCCCCACACCGTACTGTGTCCACCCCCACCCCCTGGGCCCCCTTCCCGGAGCCCCCGTCTCGCCCCTGTGCTCCAAACCTCGTTTCTTCTCACCCAATCAGAGGCTCCGCAGCCGTGATTCTCCCTTCCCCATGCACCACGTTTTTCCTCCCTGCCGGATGATTCCCACCCACAGAGAAGCAGACTGTAAACTATCTCACTGTAAAAGAGAAAAGTCTCCCTAAACCTCATCCACTCGATGCCCAGCACTGCTCCCTCCGGGCAGAACCTCTTGCCTGGACCTCGGAGTCCTGTATCAACTCCCCACACAGCTCTTCCACGTGAAGCCCTAGGAGGTATCGCCCCGAAACTCTTCTTCATGCGAATTTCCTCACCAGTGTGTCCCAACCCTCCTTCAGAGGCGCTTGGGTCAAAATCCAACCGAAAACCCTTTCTCTGCATTTCTGCTGGACCACTTTTTACCACGTACTGCTCCCGTTTGGCCTCCTTCTAGATACAGTGTGAGCCCAGTGACATTGTGCCCAACAAAAAGCCACATACGCTGTGGTCCCACGAGACTGTATCACCCCATGACACTGTAGTTGCCTCGGTTTGTACAAGTGTACTTTACAACGGCCTCTCGATGACAAAAATCACCTACCATTTCTCTGTGCCACAAAAGCCTAACCAGCCTCCCTGCTCCTTCCACTCTTTTCTCCCTTCAAACTATTCTCAGCTCAGCAGCCACAATCGTCCTCTTACGTGCAAATCAGAGGATGCCTCCCCTGCCCTCCACCTCCCCCAATGGTTCCTCAGCTCAAGCAGAGCAGTTGGAGCCCTGTCATGGGGGAAATTCCCCACATGGTCTGAGTCCTGGTCACCTCTTAAGCCTTCACACCTTCTGTATGCTCCTTATGCATTTCACTCCATCTCTTCTGCTTCAGGACGTTTGCACTCGCTCTTCTTTCTGGAAATGCCGCCCCTCAGGTCCTGGACTGTGCTTTCCTACCTCCCTTAAGTCTTTACCAATTCACCTCCTCAGCGAGGCCTTTCATGATGGCCTTTGCAAAACTGCATCTTCCTCCACCCCACAATCAGAATGGTAACTACCTCACTTAACACATTCAGTGTTGGTTTCAAGAAAGCATGGCGTTTTTGCCTGCTCTGTTCTCTGTTCTCATTCCTAAATTAGTCCTGGTCTACAGCAGCCACATGTATTGGTCAGTGTCTGTTACTGTAGCAAAATAACTGAGGTCATTAACATACACAGAGATAAGGTTTATTGCAGCTCACATTCTGGAGGCTCCACTGCGAGATGGGGTGGAGCTGTACAGCTTGGGGCCTCTGACAAGCCAGCACACCAGGGCTCAAGCACATGATGACGCAAGTCATGAAGCAAACAGCAAGAAGGAAGGCACCAGGGTCCCACCATTCTGTTCAAGAGTAATGACCCCCCACTAGGTGCCACTGCTAGTAGCAAAGTCAGCACTCTTAGCTATGCCTGGAATAGGATGGATAAGAGATAATGATCCGAAGCAGATCAACCTCAAAGCCAAAGGTCCTGAAAGTCCACAGCACTGCTCGGTACCATTACCTTGAGGACCAAGCCCTCCATAATAGACTTCTGGGTGAAGCCCTCGTCCACAGCACAGCAGCCCTCACCAAGGATCAGGGCATGAGTGGGATCCGTACGAAAAGCCAGTGCCTGGTGTGGGGGAGGAGCAGAGCAGCAGGGGTGTTTGCATCCTGCAGGCGCAAGTGGGAATTTTAACATCCTTCCCGGGGCTCCTCAGGTAGTAAAGATCCAAAACCATAAAAACACAGACCTTCACTCAACACAGCAGTCTTTCATTTCTGTAATGGAGTCTAAGGAAATTTTCATGGATGTGTGCAAAAGAAAAAGTTTTCATAAGGGTGTTTATTGCAACACTCTGCAATAATGAAAAACTGGAAATGATCCTAAGTACCAAAGAAAGGGTTTGGCAGGACAAACTAAGGTACAGTGCATCTATACAATGGAATCTATTCAGCTAGTCATGGTAACATTACAGAAGATTATATAATGATGTACAATGTCAATAATAGACACTATATAATAAGATCAAAGGTCATAACAAAATATGCAGAGAAAATAATTGGGAATAGGTTATCTCTGTCATTGGATGATACGACTATGAATAATTTTATTTCCTTTTATTTGTCTTGTTATTTCCTTTTGTTTGTTCAAATACAGACAAGCAAAAGGTAATAAAATTATTATAAAGAAAAGGTATCACCGCTATAATAAGAGCATGTCACTAATAACAATAGTTAACATTTACTGAACACTTAAAATATGCCAAACACTTCACATGTACCATCTCATTTAATTCTTAGAGATGTTTTGAGACGTGTACTGTGATTACCTTTGTATTTCAGCTTTAGAAATTGAGTCTTCATGAGCCTAAGAATTTGTCCGAAGACACACAGTGAAGAATAAAGCTTATACTCTTCGACGCAATAGGGACAGAATAGATAAGAGGAGAGAGGCTTGGGATTGTTTAATGATCCAAAGCAGACCAACCTCACAGCCACAGAGGAGAGGGTCACCGGTTCCTGATTTGGAAACTCCACGTGACTGCTCCTCCTCTACTCTGTGAGCAGCTTCTCCAGCTCCTAATCAGCCTTCCCTCCCCCGCCCGTGCCGCAGCTGCTCCCCTGGGCCTCTGGCCTTTCCCGCCCACAGGCTAGAGCAGAACATGGTGAGTGACCACTGCAAACAGCTCGGGGCCTGCCAGTCACCTCTGGGAATAAGGTTCATCAATTAGGAGGCTCCAGAATTGCAACCACAGAGATAGAATGTGCAAAAATATGGGATATTTGTAGCGTGTCAACTAAAGAAAGACTATTTTCTTTACTGAGATCTCTGACATCACCAAGTAAGAACTTAGCAAAAAAAATGGTACTTAGTCTGATGTCCTTGGTTAATCATTCCTAGTGAAGAATGAGGAAAAATTCACAAGATGAAATGACTAAGTTGTTTCCGTATAACTATAAAAGGCCTCCAACCTTTCAATTCCTGTACTGAATATGCAATGATGACTAGTTTCTAGAGGTCATTGTAGTGAACACATGTTAAGAAAACACCATCTCTTCACTATGCACTTACCTTCTTCCAAGGAGTGGAAATCACTAAAGAATTTCATTCTACACGTTCAAGGCAAAGGGCAAATATTCCAGGCCAGTTCTACACCCAAAGGTAATGAAAATAATTTGCAGAAGATCTTCCAACTCAGTGCAAGTTTGAATTGTGCTCAGTGCCTTCCTAACACTGTAAGATTCTCTAGGAGTGATGAACAGAAAAGAAAGGAGACAGAGGAAGGAGCACAGAAAATCAACATCTAAATCTGATTGGAAGAGGCGTGCGACTCCCTGCAGAGGACCTCATAGAGCTTTGATCCGAAAATGGTCGAATGCCAGAGTCCACGCTGGCCTTGTCCGCCACAAAGCGATCTGTGTCGTTGCTTAAACACACACACACACACACACACAGGAGTTTGTCACGAGCCTCTGTGGAGTTGAAAATCTCGCAGCTTCTTAGTTCCCTTATGTAGGGGAAATGCACTCCGCCCCCAAGTACCCCAAAGGCTTTGACCTCTCCTCCTGCTAATCAGAGAGAGACGGCACCACTAGACTGGAGACAAACGTGGCACAGAGACCAGTCCCCCGGCTGGAAGTGGGGAGGCAGAAAGAGTCCACTAGAAGCAATCTCAGCCCCATTGCTGAGCCTCGGGCCTAACCTAAGAGAAAGCATGCAGATTGTGGAATCTTGCCTGCTTTTGTGGCCTAACAGTTGGGCATGACCTTAGACAGTTTTTCGCTGCTGTTCCATGCTTTTTATATCAAGTAATATTTACATGAAGAGATGGAAGGCTTAATATCTTCATTAATTACCTGCTGTCAGCTGAACTATGACCCGCCAGGATTCATAGGTTGAAGCCCTAACCTCAGAACATTACTGTATTGGGAAGCAAGGCTTTTGAAGGCATATCTAAGTGACAATGAAGTTGTTATGTATGATAGAATGTCATCCAGTCTGTGGGGGCCTTTTGTGAGAAGAAGAAATTAGGACATGAGCGTGCAGAATAACAGATCAAAGACCGTCTGGGTACATGGCCCGGAAGCCATGTGTGGTGGAGAAAAGGGGTCTCCGTGAAAACCAGTCTGCAGAAACCTGGACCTCAAACTTCCAGTCCCTGGAACTGTGAGATGATGAGTTTCTGTTGTGGAAGCCAGTGGGTCTGTGGTGCTTTGTTACGAGAGCCAGGAAAACTAGCTCTAGCCCCACACGTGTAAGTTTTCATCTGTTACAGGACCAAAGCCAGAGGCCCTAGATGCTGGCACCTGCCAGGCCCATGTGAAGCCCCGAGTTTGATTCCCAGCACTGCAAACAAAAGGGAGAATGAAAGGAAAGAAGAGATTTCCATTCAAGTCTTTAGTAATAATGGGCAAGAAAAAAGGCACACAGGTAATCGTTTGGAAAATGACAATGAAATGATCTTTCTCTGACAGGAGCCTGTTTGTCAAGTATCTTTTGATTTTCTGCCCCCTAAAAAATTTCAACTCCAAGGAAATGCTTATTTAAAGCCAAGAAAAACATGCCATAAATTTGTAAAAATGCCTCTATTCTCAGACTACAGGAGATTACCTGTAGCAAATTAATTTATATATAGGAACAAGTATCAGGCAAATGCTTTTTTAACTTGTAGAAATCAAAACATACCCAAACATGCATGCACTTATTTTGGAGAACAGAGAGAGACTCACCACTTATGTGACAAACAGAAAGGAAATTTTTGGAGTGCACACACGTGTGTGTGTGTGTGTCCATGTGGAGCTGGAGATCAAAGCCAGGGCTCTGTAGATACTTGGCCAACAAGGTATGGCTGAGCTACATCCCCAGCTTAAAATGTCAAATTCTTATTATGTAAAACACAGTGTATCCATCATAAGGGAAAGAAAACCAACACAATAATAAGTAAATGAACACTAAAAAAATCAATTCACAAAACATTTAATTCAACTGTCTTACTATTAATTTTTTATGTTGGTGTTTATTGGATCGCTAGTCACTGGGCCTGTGCAGCACTCCGCCTCCACTGGACCCCGGAAAGAGGTAGTCAGCGAAAGCAGCCCTGCTTCAAAAGAACTTACAGAAAAATATTCAACTCAACTCATTAAAGGAATTCAGGTTTAAAAGGAGTAAGGGGCTGGACAGAGCACCACGAACGGGCCTGTGCACATGGGTATGGACTGTGCTGTTCAGCCTGGCAGGAGCTGGGGCCCCTCAGGGTCCTTAAATGCAGACAGGCAGATAATCCACTCTGACTCTGAATTGTTTTGCAAAAACTATTGAGGTCATTGAAAATTCTCACAACAAAATAGTTTTAGCCAGGCATAGTGGCTTACGCCTATAATCCCAGCACTCGGGAGGCAGAGGCAAGAGGATTGCTGAGTTTAAGGCTTGCCTGGCTACATAGTGAGCTCAGGGCCAGCCTGAACTACAAAGCGAGACCCTGTCCCCCCCCCAAAAAAAACTTAAAAACAAAATACAGCTTTAAAAATACATAGTAGATCACAGATGTGTAAATGCCATATCTTTTCTCTGGTATGAGAAACTGAAGATGTAAATGAGTTCTAAAGTGTATGATAGATATTGAGAAATAGAAAATATTCAAAGGAAAAGGGGGGGTAAGAATCAGTAAAGGGAAAGAAAAAATTCGATAATAAAAAAGAAACCAAGGCTTGGATATACAGGAGGCGGGGGGATTGTAGGGTGAGCAGGGTAATGGGAAAAATATGAGAATGAAGTCCTGTCATGTACTGGTACAAATCTCAATGTCGAGTGTGATCATGATATATATATAAAATGTACCAATAAAATCAAGTTTTAAAAAACTATAACACAAAACTGGAGATAGTAATAGTGTGATACCACTGTGTGGCTCTATGTAAAAGCTACATTTTCTAGAGTATGATTTGAACACTAGTTAAGGGAAAAAGCTTTGGAAACAGACAAAATGAATGCTTTTGAAAAGATGCCACCTTATACCTTAACTGCCAAATAAACCATCTAGATATGTTTTGCTTTATTGAATTGATAAAAATTCTACATGGTTAGGACATTATTTTTCTGAAAATGCAGAAATATGCTCTTTTGGATGATGACAAATTAGGGGTATCGCAGAACACTGTAGGACTAAGGTAATCCTAATATTCGAGGGAGAAGTTAAAGTTAAGCCTGACAATCCCCTCTGCCTTCCTAAGAGGAGCACAGCCTCTAAAGGAACTGAGTGCCCGGAGCTTCCCACCCAGAAAATATTTATCACCCCCACACCCACACACCCCCACCCCGTGTGAGCCCCGGGAGGCGCGGGCGCAGCGCCCCCTGCCGGCAGCAAACCCGTGAGTCCTTCCGTCCCCGGGTCTCTCCTTTGCTGGGTCTATCATGCAAGGTGGATGGGTGGATGGGTGGGTGGGTGGGTGGGTGGGTGGATGGATGGATGGATGGATGGATGGATGGATGGATGGATGGATGGATGGATGGATGGATGGATGGATGGATGGATGGATGGATGGATGGATGGATGGATGGATGGATGGATGGATGGATGGATGGGCGGGCGGATGGATGGGTGGATGGGTGTGTGGATGGATGGACTAAAAACTGATGCAGGCCACACCATCCCGCGAGCAGTGCTGTCCTGTCCTTCACTGCTGATATGGGATTGGGACAGGGTCTGGGATATGCAGATTTTCTTCCCAGAAACAAGAAACAGATTGAAAATGGGCCAAGACATATTTACCTGAAACACGTTTCCCCGGGGTGTAATTTGAATTCCATGGGAGCAGGCTACGATTTTCCAACAACTCATATTTTGACTTAAAGTGAGAACTATACTCGAAATTATTCCATCCTTTGTATAACGGAGAGCCGAACAGATCCTAGCTGAATTTTGTTTGCTAATTGATCACATTGCTAACACGCTTGCAGCTGTAATTTAGAGTAGGTTTTTGCTTGCCCCATATGAATTAATACCGAAAAGGCTTTGCTTCATTTCTACAGTGCCCTGCAAACACACTTGTAATTCTACCTACTTCAAAATCCCCACGAGGAAGAAAGAAGAGGTTGGAAGCTCTTGTTCCACAACCTAGAACTGAAAACTTACTGGAAGTTTTCAGGGATGAGGTTGGAGCGCCCCTCGGTGGAAAAAACTGGGCACTGCACTGTTTTCTCAGGGTGACCAGGCTGTTCGGAGGCCCTTATCCCAGTCCACTACGGGGCCCGCGTTACTTTGCTCTTAAGATCTGTAGCTGGGGTCTCCTTTTCTTCCATGCAAACTTAAATACGTGTTGAAAACACTGAGTGAATTCTTTTTGTTCTCCTCCCCAAACTTCCCAGCTGATGATAAAAAATGAAAACATTTTCTTAGCTGTGCTGTCCCTGCTGTGACATTTGGGAGCGGACAAACACGGTGCCCAGGAGAACGGTAAATGCCCTGCCAGCTTTGGGCAATGAACAGTGGCTGCCCCGTGTTACCGCAAGCAAGTGCGGGCTCAGAAGGAAACTGAGGCAGGGAGAGAGTGTGTTCCTCCAGCTCCAGGGAGCTGCCACCTGCGTGCTGACCTAGCCGTTGGCTCATTGTCACGAGTCCATTTATTTGTCTTTATTTTCATTTCAAAAGTCAAAAAAGTCCTCACCGTATCCCTGGACACTGCCACGCAACCTATCCTCATTTTATTCACTAGTTATAACATGGCATCCCAGAGCTCTCCCGACGTGATCATCGCTGGCTCTTCTACCCTGGATCATGCCAGACTTCATCAGGAGTCCTGTTCCCCAAGTTAATTTGAGCCTATGTGCTGGTGCTCGTCAGTGACACAGCGTGTAAGCAGCAGTGGTAGAAGGTGTTATTAATACTGATCTCAACGCTGACAATAACCACACCGGGAACGTGCTCAGGGGCGTGGGTCACACGATGAGAACAGAGTGACCACACAGGGGTTACCGCTCTCCATGAGTTTGCCCTGGTGCCATGTTCTTCGCGTGCAGGGTCTGTGCTGCCTGGGCACTTTTTCTCGTTTCCTTGACAGTCTGTCTAAGCATGAACCCCAAACTCTGTGTAAGCTTCTGACAAACTCCTGCAAACCCCACAGCTGTGGTAGTCTCCACTGCTATATGCCAAGGAAGATGGCCTCCTGCTGGGCCTCAGAAGCTGAGTACAGATGATGTTTAGAGACAGGTGTCCAGAATGAGTGTTCAATATATAGGTAAGGGCCACTTTCCGCGGCTGACACATTGCTGAAAAGGGAGATATCTGGTAGACCGCACTTATAATTTACTGAAGAAACTAGCTAAAATAAATAATAATAATGAACTTCATATAAAACACTAATTCCTTTCACAAGACAAATACTTTACTCATTTGTAAATCTAGACTTTCATAGACTTAGTTTCCCTGAAGAAAGTATGTCTGCAGACTTTGTTTTCTGAGATTATAGATCCTTTTTAATCGATTTTTATCTGAGTCATGTGTTCAAGTTATACTTAAGACTTTTAACCACATGTAACCAAAGCCCAAATTTGTCTTATAGAATCCAAGGAATGTGGGGTTCATGATCTGGGGGTCCCGGCAGCATCACCAAAGTGGTAATTTCTTTCCTCTTTTCTACCTTGTCTTCCTATCAGCTCCCTCCTAACTGGATTAATAGAGATGTCAACTTAGGCAATGCTACTTGAAGGAGGTAAGTCAGCACTCTCTCAGGATGAAAAAGGCTGAGTCATTTGAAAGGCAGGAATTTTTCCAAACAGCAAATAATCTATAGAGTAAACAAAACGTAGTTAAGAAGCTCAACTTGGTCTTGAACATGTCCCTATGCATGGTGAAGGGACTTGCTATATCACTGTGCTGTAACCCAGGGGTCTAGAACTCCAACAAAGGACTGCACTAAACACCAGCAACTACCCCTGTTCCGCACAACGCACTGAACCCCTCAGCAAGGAGAAACTCCTCCAACACGCGGTCTTCCCCTTCAGTATCTAGGGAAGTAGCTGAGACCCCAAGAAGGGGGCGGAACAGAAATCCCATTTTATGAGGATTTGAGAACCTCTGTAAATGTGAGCAGGCCCAAGCTTGTTTATTTGTCTGGAAAGAGCAAGTGTAGCTCAGTCTTACCCACGATCTGCCCCTCTCAGAATTCAGATACCCACACCCTTGACCTGGCTGAGTACGGTGTTTTCTGAATTGAAAGACACGTGTGGCACGGATTCTGTATATTACACAAAATATAAGCGGTACATTAAGCTCATGATTTCACCAGGATTAGTTAGGATGAGTCTATAATGTATGTACCAGTAATTCCACCCTAAGCAATCACTTTATGCAATCTTTTTTAACTCTATGGGATTTAGAAAGAGCCATGGACCTTCCACGGAAGCACTGAAAGTGAAGTTTGCATGTTGCTACATTCACGGAGAACATGTATATACTCTGGATATTCGAAGGTTTCAGAAAATTTTTTATAAAACTTTAAAGACCATCAAGCTTATCAGTATCAAGTCGCTTGTTTTTATGCTGTTTTTTAACTTTTGAAAGAGATGGAGCTTACTGGCTTTCATTCAGCAGGGTGCTTACTCCTCTATTTGTTTTGCAAGGAACTTCAAGTCTCTTCTGTATGTAATCTTCAATCTGCCAAATTGTATGCATGACTTCTGTTGGTGTTAAGAGATAATTGCTCATTTGAACATTCTAAATGTAGCCTTCCGTGGCAAGTTTACATTCCTCGAGCAAGATAAAGTGAGTAGGGAGATCGTACCACTGGACTCTGAGGAACACTGCTTGGCCGCCGTGAATAAGATATGCTTTATTCTCCAAATTACCTTGTTTGAACTCATCGGAAGTCCCCGTTGTAAATATTTTAAATGTTATAGAGAAACTTAAAGCCTCAGATTTGTTTATTCTAAAAGTTTCTCCTGCCCCCCAAAAACAAATAGATTCCTGAACAAACCACCCTTTACTGCATTTCTGAAGGGAAATCGTCAGAATATGTCCATGAAAAATAGATTTTTAAATGCACAATGATGAACAATTGGAAAAAGGAAGTAGATTTATTTAATGGAAAGAAAGAAAGAAAGAAAGAAAGAAAGAAAGAAAGAAAGAAAGAAAGAAAGAAAGAAAGAAAGAAAGAAAGAAATGGAAAGAAAGAAAGAAATGGAAAGAAAGAAAGAGGGAGGAAGGAAGGAAGGAAGGAAGGAAGGAAGGAAGGAAGGAAGCCAAAAAGAGACCCATGTGGCTGCACTAAATTTTAGGATATACCAAACAAGAAGCCGAACTGAGACTGAGCTGAGGTTCATTAAAATGCCAAAGTATCCTCACTCAGTAGTTTTCCTGTTTCCTACTAAAAGCAAAAATAAAAATGTTTTAGGGAGAAAACTATTGCCAGTGTTTTCCCACAGGATTCCCATACATCAAAAGCAAACAAAAATGAGCTCAAAACTAAAATCAGCAATGGGCCAGGGATTTAGCTCAGTGGTTCCAGTGTCTGTCTGGCAACCACAAGGTCCCAAATTTGATCCCTGGTACCACATACAACAATGCCGGGCATGGTGACTCATGCCTGTAATCCCAGCACTCGGGAGGCAGAGGCAGGTGAGTTCAAGTCTTGCCTGGACTACATAGTGAGCTCAGGACTACCCTGAACTACAAAGTGAGACCCTGTCTCAAAAAATAATTAATTAATTGATTGATTGATTGATTGATTGATTAATTTAAAAAATAAAAATAAAAAACAATGCAGGCTAGGGATTTAGCTCAAGTGGTACTGTGCCAACCTTGGATGCACAAGGGCCCGAGTTCGATCCCGGGTACCAGAAAACAAACAAACAAAAAAAAAAAACAGAATGCTTGTCTAGTGTGCAGAAGATGCTGGATTTGAGCCACAGGACCACCAAAAAATAAATCCCTTTGAGAGAGAAGAAAGTAAAAGGAGAGTATTTGTATGGTGAAAAGCTTGATAAAGACAACCTCAAAAAAAAAACTAAGTATTCTTGAATAAAATATGGGATTCAGTACTAATATACCAATATTGACTATTCATTATAACAAGTATAATAATAGCTAACAACCCAGGGTGAGGGAACATCATTAAATACAGAGAAAGTCTATACCTGCTGAGTTTTCTAAAAATCTAAAACTGTTCTAAAAATAGTATATTCTTAAAAGGCAAAATCTAAAAAAAAATAACTTTGAGGTTGAGCATGAGGGTGTAATATCAGCACTCAGGAGGCTTACTGAGGCAGGAGGATACCATGAGTTCAAGGCTAGCCTGGGCTACATAATGAGTTCAAGGACTACATAGTGAGACTTGGTCTAAAAAAAAAAAACTGAACAAGTGAGAATAATGGAAATCCATATGGTAAGGTGGTGTACATAAATCCAAGTAAAACAATAATTATATACAAGTAAAAAAAAACTTGTAATTTAAAAGCGAAAATTGTCACACTGTTTTCAAAAATAAGTGTATTTTTATAAAAGAACTTTAATAATAGATACATAAATGTTGAAAATGAAAAACTGTGTTGTGTTAATCTACCAAAAAAAATCAGTACATCTTTCCTATACTTTTTGTTTTGTTTTGTTTTGTTTTGTTTTGATTTGTTTTTTGAGACAGGGTCTCACTTTGTAGTTCAGGCTGGCTCTGAGCTCACTATGTAGCCCAGGCAAGCCTCGAACTCAGCAATCCTCCTGCCTCTGCCTCCCGAGTGCTGGGATTACAGGCTTGAGCCACCAAGCTCGGCATCTGTGGTATGAGGTACTGATTGCCAGTGGGCATACCACGCCCAGTATTGTTGTATGTGGTTACCGGGGATTGAACCAAGGACCTTGCGCTTGCAAGGCAGGCGCTGGAACCACTGAGCCAAATCTCCAGCCCAATCTTTCCTATACTTTTACTTTCAGCCACTCCATATCTTTGTGTGATACAGATGGGACATACTATGTCAGATAAAGTTGGAAGAAACATTTCACAGTAAGGAAAATGTCAATCCCCATGAAGATACAATCAAGTGAAATCTGATCTTCCTTTCAATATTCTTTAAAACAAAAATTCCCTATGTAATGAGAGGAAAGAATAAATACAATTCAGAAAGAAAAAGAAATAGCATGCATATAAGGGGTGGGGGGTTGTGGGTGGGTAGGGATATGGATAAAAATGAGAATTAACTTCTGTTATATACTGGTACAAATTTCCCAATGTTGAGTGTGATTGTGAACTGTATATAAAAGATTCCATGCCAGGTGTGGTGGCTCACGCCTGTAATCCCAGCACTCAGGAGGCAGAGGCAGGAGGATTGCTGAGTTCAAGGCTTGCCTGGGCTACATAGTGAGCGCAGGGCCAGCCTGAACTACAAAGCCAGACCCTGTCTCAAAATTAAAAAAAAAAAAAATTAAAAAGAATTTAAAAAAAAAAAAAAAAAAGAATTTTAAAAAAGATTCCATATATTAGCAGTCAAGACTTGGAAATTGAAATTTAAAATCAGAATTATTTTTAAAATAAGAATATAAAATCAGAATTATTTACAATATCATCAAAATACTGACATATTTGAGGTTAGAATGAACAAGACAGTTAAAAAAAAACTATATACTATAGGGCCGGAGGGTTAGCTCAGTGGTTCCGGCGCCTGCCTCGCAAGCGCAAGGACCTGAGTTCGATCCCCGGTTACCACATATAATGCCGGGCGTGGTGGCTCACGTCTGTAATCCCAGCACTCGGGAAGCAGAGACAGGAGGATTGCTGAGTTCGCGGCGGCTTGCCTAGGCACCATAGTGAGCTCAGGGCCAGCCTGAACTACAAAGCGAGACCCTGTCTCCAAAGAGCAAAAAAAAAAAAAAAAAACTATATACTATAAAGTAAAAAGCATTGTGAAGGAAAATTAAGCAGCGGAATAAAAGTATCTAGTTCCCAGATGGGCAGTTAATACTGTCCACATCAATTCTTTCTAACTAGATCTACAGACCATTTCATTTCTGACTGGCTTCCCGGTAGGCTTTTATTGTAGAAATAGACAAACTGATGCCAAAGTTTTATGGAAAAAAGCAGTCCTAGCACAACCTATCTTCCTACCAGTCCCAACATCCAGGTTTCACACTGTCTTTATGAGTTAGAGTTTTCCTCTAACGGAATCTTTTTGTTTTTTATTCATTTTTACTATACTGTACGCTGACCAGACTGTAAATTCTGTATACCTCAAACAATCACATCTTATTAAGACCGACGGTCAACGTATGTATTCGATTACAATAACCCTCCTTTCCTGCTTGGCTGGTCGGGAAAGTGAGAAGTTCCCATGTCTGTCTGTGAATTTACCACGCAGCCTTCTTTTTTTTTTTTTTCCTGGAAAATAAGACTGTGAATCTGTATTTCCTCAGTTGTGAGCAACAGAATATTGTGATCTTTTCTTATTTTCACAACAGCTCACGTCTCTAACAAGTGCCACTTGTTTATGTGAAGATGTGTGCCAGTCCTTGTGAATTCTATCAAAACAGAAATAGGTAGAGCACGTGTAAACCAAGTAAGTCTTGAACATATGAATAGAACCCCGGTACCGCAAAAATATATATATAAATAAATAATAAATCAATAAAAGATTTTTTTAAATATGAAGAGAAACAAGAGGCTTCTTTTTGAAGCCCAAGTGGTGTCGAATTCCCTCCAACATCTGTCTGGGGCCGTTTTCATAAAATAATTAATGCAAATCGACCCCACTTCCCCTCTCGCTCCTCCCATTCTCCCTCCGCGCGCTCGGCACCCCGTGTGGGGCCGGCCTCAGACCTCCTCGGAATTCAGGCTGGGTCTCTGCGGACAAATTTGACTAGCTCATTCTGCAAGATTTGGGGTCGATGTAGCCCCTCCGAAAGCCCTCTGGGCCGAGGGACGGAAATCAGTAAAGAAGGAAACCCCAGGAACGACGGAGGCCAGGTTCGGACCCCGGCCACACAGCGCGAGGCTTTGTTGAGAGGCCCGTGTTCTGCAAACTTCTCATCTGCGACCAGATTGCATTTCACAGCGCCGCCCAGAGGGTGGATGACTCGGGCTGCGCCGGGAGGTAACGCGCCCAAATCCTGTTATCAGATAATGGGATTACCGAGCGGGACTCCTGAGTGGTTTTGAAAGTTTCCTCCTAAATCTCCATACAGAACCACAGGCCCACCGTTTTATGGCACAACAAATAACATTGCTGCCAAATCATTTTTAAAGCCACTATTATTGCCCTCGTTATTGCTGTCATCGCTTCTGAGTTGAGCCGTAGCAGCAGCCAGCAGCCATATCAAGGTGAAGGCCATATCCTTCCCTCCCTCTGCCGCAGCGTCCCACCCCTGTCCGCTCCCAGTCACCCCAAACTACCTCTCAGTCTCTATTCGGAAGCCCATAGCAAACTACAGGCCTTGGGAAAGTCAAAGAAACAGAAATCAAGAAGGAAAAGAAGACCGAGTGTTTCAGCAACACTGATGAGATGTCTTCTACACAATGTGCAACCGGAAGGCAATTTAGACGACAATTTATACGATCTTACAGTGCCGTTCGTGTTTCAATGTTTTAAATCGTATTAGAGTAAAAGAATCAAAATGTAAAATATCTGAATTAAACGATTACCTCCTCTGCAAGATAAATCTGAGGAGAAGCTTCGAAATGCAGTCTTTATTTGGTCCCAACACAGGAACCCTTCTGTGCCTCCAATGGTGATCCTCACCCGGGATCACAGGCCTGTGATCCTCCACACGACCTGCTCTCTGCCGTCCGCTAGACGGGATCCTAGACACTCCGGGTTCCAGATGATTTGCACTCTTCCTTCTTTTCCTACCTATGCTGCACCTCGCTTCCGGGTCTTACAGGAAATGCTGACGTCACAGGAAGGGAGACGCTGTTGCGACCGTTAGCACAGCTTCAGGGCAGAGCACATCAGGAGCGAGTCCCAAGAATGCCAAGGCGCTCGCCCAGCTGCTCCCTGACAGCCCCTCTGCACTGGGCAGCGCGGAGAGCTCCCCAAACCGCTCTTACCAGAGTCCCCCCGCCCACCAGAAGTCACCTGTGACCCCGAGTGATCCCGTGGGAAATCCCGAAGAAGAACAACGCCCAGGTTTTAAACTGGAGCCATTCAGAGAA
>PVIC010023802.1:0-26548 GCA_004025085.1 Thryonomys swinderianus
AAGAAGAAGAAGAAGAAGAAGGAGAAGAAGGAGGAGGAGGAGGAGGAGGAGGAGAATCAAGGAAGTTACTTCATCTTCTTAACCCAGTTTATAATGTAAACTAGACCACTGAAGGGCAAAGGTGTTAAGAAAAACCCTGTCTTCTTCACTTTAGATTAAGCTGTTGGCCTCTATCCCAAAACTAATACTTGTAGAATTTTAGTTTCTTCTTGTACCTAGTAGGTTGGAGAAACGTTTGCCAGTGAATATGGTTCAATACAGAGTAGATGTGAAAGTTTTAAAAAGGAAGCGAGTCCTGATTTTGTTATTTATGTAAAGAAAAGATGAAGTCACTCTGATCAAGTGATTTACTATATAATGCTACCATATATATATAATAGTATTAGGTGGTTGTGCCTGAGACTTGAGTGCATGTTGTCCGTCTCCAAAATCCATGTCCATTTCACTTTCTGTATGGCCTCAAGGAAACAAAATTCAAAGCCCAAGGAAAAGTTGTGTCTGTGCAGAGTGGACCACTACTTAGCCATAAAGGAGAATAAACTACTGCACCTTGAGACTATAAGGCTAAATGAAATAAATCAGACACTCAACCTAAACCTACTGATTTCTCTTCTATGAGAAATTCAAGATATGCATTAGAAAAGCAAAATAAAAGATAATAGGAAACAATGAGATAGATCTTTTGCAAAAAGGAATGGGAACTGCCCAGATTTAGCTCAGGTGGCACCATGCTTACTTTGGAAGCACAAGGGCCCAAGTTCGAACACTGGGACCACCAAAACAGAAGAAAACATTTGTTTATATGGGGGGGAGGTAGTGGGGGGAGGGGAGGGTAAAAATGAGAATTAAGTTGTGTCATATATTGGTACAAATTTTCAAGTAGAGGGTAATTGTGAGGTGTATATATAATGTACCAATAAAAAAATTTTTTATAGGAATGGGAACAAGAGATGGATGGAACAGGAAGAAGGGAAGGGGAGGGGTTTAAAAAGAATTAAAATACTTTACTTTTACCAACCTGTAATGAATGTGAACAATATGTACTGCAGACACGTTCTAATAAAAAATAAAGAAAATGGTAATAACATCGGTGAATTTTAATGCTGCTTAAAATGTGATAAAGCTGTAACAATTTTGTAGCTACAGAGAAATTTATTTTAGGTTTTTCCCATAAGAACTGGCTCTCAGTAGACACTGTATATTCTCCTGAAATTGATTATAAAACAATAGCAATAAAAGCGACTGTCTGGAGCCCTGTTTATTTTCCTCGTGGAATTAAAAGAAAAAGAAAAAACTTGTAAATCTGTGCATTTGGCTCTAGGGTGTCAAGTGTTTAATGAAATCAACAACACATTAACGAAAACAATCCACTGTCAGTTCACAGTCAGCAATCTCAGATTACAGGCGGCAAACCAATGGCCTTAGAAGACTCCCAGTTAGAAATCTCCAGGAACAATGGAAGCCACAAAATCTGTACCCATGTGTGACATCTGCCCATGATGAGCCCAAACACTAAACGCTTACACTGTGATTCCTCTGTCCTTTAAAGCTAAACAATTGAACAGGCTGGCAGAAAAGGATGTCACATGTCCACTGATTCTTTTTTTTTTTTTTTTTTTTTTTTTTTTTTGAGACAGGGTCTCGCTTTGTAGTTCAGGCTGGCTCTGAGCTCACTATGTAGCCCAGGCAAGCCTCGAACTCAGAAATCCTCCTGTCTCTGCCTCCCGAGTGCTGGGATTACAGGCGTGAGCCACCACGCCCGGCTACACGTCCACTGATTCTTTTCAGCTGCCTCAGTCTTATTGTGCACTGACTCCCTACTCCAAATAATACATTTTCCCTGTGTCCTCATTCTGGTCATTATCCCAGTCGTTTGTTGGCTGCATTACACAAAAACATAGTAGAAACCCTCTTAGGGCTTGAGATTATTCTACAGTAAATGCCTCAAATTATTATGACTAATGGACCTCTAGGCAAGACCATAAACTGAGCAGAAGCTAGGTGCCATCTGGACTCCACTCGGACGACTAGAAAACTTTACGCACCTAACCAGGCGTGGTGGCTCATGCCTGTCCTTCCAGCCCTCGGGAGGCAGAGGCAGGAGGACTGCTGAGTTCGAGGCTAGCCAGGGCTTCGTGGTGAGCTCAGGATCAGCCTGAACTACAAAGTGAGACCCTGTCTCAACAAAAAGAAAACCTAAAAAAAGAAAAGAGAAAACTTGTACTCTAGGACTTCCCTTCCTACACCAGACAGTGGCTTGTCATACTTGCTCCCAACCTCCACCTCCCTCCTTTCACTAAGAAACAAATGCACTAATCAGCGTGTAATGTGCCCAGAGTTCGACTTTCACCTCATATTTACAATTCAGATGTTTCACCTTCTGAGGTCAATTCTGTGCCTCCCACTCCTGCCCAGTGTTCTGCTGACAGAATAGAAATTTATTCTCATTCCACAGGAGCAGGATTTCACCAAGAGGACATGACCAGCCTAATGGAAAACTCCCATCTGGCAAAGGTAATCCATCTTGGTGAAAAATCACCGAACCGTGTCGTCCTACATAAAATTTCATTTCTAAAATCTCTGACACCAGGAAAAGGAACCAGTTTATTATACATTAATGTGCCCTCCTGTCTTAAATCTGTAACATTGGATTGGACTAAATTGTCTTCTGAAAACAAAACAAAATAACCTGAGTCTGAATTAATGTATCTTGAAGCGGGAAAGAATGACCCTTTCACTAGTTTTCACATTAGTGAAAAGCCATTCCTGTGACACAATGTTTCTGTGTTAAAAACGGAGAACATTTCACGTCCTGTTATGAGCAGGACCTTCTGAGAGGCAGTGTTGGGAAAAGAACTGAAAACGACAAAATGAAACCCAAAAAGGTCACGTCCAACCTCAGTGCAGAAAAAACCTGAATAATGTATCATCTCACAAATTTTCTTGATGTCTTAGGAGAGTTGAAGTCAGAAACATAAGAAAATTGAATTCTGAAAAGTAACAAGTACAACCAAGGAGACGGCGTATTACAGGCTATCCTGCCTTTCTCAGAGGATCAGGAGGAATCAGATGCTTTTGGCAACAAGGGAGATGCCAGCGGAAGAAACAGGCACAGTGACGCATGCGTGTAATTTGATATTGGGATGCTGAGACAGGAAGATCGCCCAGAGTTTGAGAACAGCCAGGGTCTAATCCAGAGTTTATAAAGGTTTAAAGAATTAACCATCTAAACGAGGTTTTCAGGGCCTGAAAAGATTTCAGGGCCTGGTTCCGTTTAAGCTGCGGGGGAAACGCAGCCCTGGGTGTCACTGAGTGGCCCGGCCACTCTGCTTCTCGGGCAGGACACAGGAGGAGGGGGGACCGGGGTGCCGCGCAGTAGCCTAATGACCCTGGCTGAGGGGGCAGAGCTCTGGGACAGGCTCGGCTCCGGGGCCCAGTGCGGAGGGGCTGAAAGTGGACCAGACGGGAAGACAGCACACCGCCCTGTCAGGGTAGGAGCCCAGCACTGAGGCCCAAGAAAGAACAGCACATCGGCCGGGAGGAGGGAAGGCCAGGAAAGAGTTCCTCAGGGGCGGCAGCAGCAGGGACGGTGGGATGCTGACGGGAGCCGGGGGGTTGATCCCAATCCCCAGCTTCAACTCAGAGCACCGGGAAGGTCGTCACCATGTCCTGGGTCCCTGAAGACCACAGAGCAGTTACGGAGCAGAAACTGAGCCAACCAGCTACTTAGTTCAAGATCCACTAAGGGGCCTAAAGAAGGAGGAGGAGACTTTTCCACTGCAAATAGAAATACCGAGCACATCAGTGTCTGCTGCTCATCAAGACTCATCAGGAATTATATAGTAAGTCCACAAACACACTCACAAAGAAGAATCCTGCCCAGCAGCAGGCCGGATGTCAGCCGTCAGGGAGGGGTTCCAGGTCACATGACTAAGATGTCCAAAGATCTGAAAAAATGGGGATGCTGTGAGAGCAGAGGGGAACTTTCGGCAGGTTCTTTTTGCATATTAATCTTTTTAGTAACTTCACAGTTTATCAAATGTGTACAATGAAACATTTTCTTTCGCTATTTCTGATGTCACTCTACATAGCTACTTCAGTTCATGTCATTGTTCAAGTAGGTTCACAAATTGTATTATTATTTTATTTTTTTTCCAGCACCAGGAATCGAACTCAGGACCTTGTGCTCGGCAGGCAGGCACAGTGCCACCAAGCTACACCATCAGCCCAAAACATTAATTTAAAAAGAATTTATGTACTTGCTGTTATTTGCACTGAACTTATGATTAGGATTAAATGCTAATGTTTAAGATGATTGCTTCTTGAACGTTTTATAATAGAGAGATCTAATCAACAGGACATTAGCCTTCCCCCATTTTCCATTAGAATACTCAATAGTTCACTCTGATTCTTCTCCTCTGAATTTTAGAAGTACTTAGGTTATACATTCTCTCGTCACCATTTCCAACGTAAGGCACTTTGTAATAAATTAGAATGTAGTTGCTACTTCGGAATGTGGATATGCCTCAAGATTTGGCTGTTTATTAAAAAATAAACAAAAATAGGTATAAATAATTTAAATTATGTATATGTTTTTATAGTCTATCTAATACATCATTTATTGATTAGGGGTTTTTTTTAATGGAAAAAGTGGGCGTAGTGGGGGGAGAAATCCAGCTATCCTTTAGGACGTGAGAAGCATCTGCAGGGCTCCGTGATGGTGGTCACTGGAACAGCGGGCTGGTTTGGGGGATAATCAAACAGTAAAGGTCGCTCAGCGTGATAGTGTAGTCTTGTGAGCCCAGCACGCCAGACACACAGGCAGGAGGACTCCAGTTCAAGGCAAGCCTGGCCCTTGTGCGAAAACAAATGAAGAAAGCAGAGTGAGCTGGGGCTCGGCTCGGGGTAGAGCAGATGCTCACCATACCGCACGCAGGAAGCTCTGAGCTCCACATCCAGCGCTGCACAGACAGAATACAAAGCAAAGCGGAAACAGCGCCGTTGGGGGACGGGCGGACAAGTCCACACTGAGTGTTCACCATGCTTAATGGTTAGTCAAGGGCGCACAGAAAGGGGTATGCAGACGGGAGGAAACACAGGAGACCGAGGGACAGGGGTTATCAAGGGCTCTTGCTCCTCTATGAGACGCAAGACGCTCCGGAGAGTTCAGATGCGACAGTTGACAGGAACAAGAGCTTGATACTTTCTATTTGTTACTATTATTAAAGCCTCGTTTTCGCTTTGGAGTGACTGAAAGCATTACGCCATAGATGAAAATTGAGTTCAAGAGCCACTTACAGGAGCATTTTAAAATAAACTATTGCATCCTAGCTCCATGTATTATGGAGTTAACATTTGATGTCTTGAATCTATTGAAGAGGTACTTTCTAAGGAAGAGTAAGTTGGGTTTGCTTGTTTATTTTTTGGAGACAAGGTCTCGCTTTGTAGTTCAGGCTGGCCCTGAGCTCACTATGTAGTCCAGGGAAACCTCGAACTCAGCAATCCTCCTGTCTCTGCCTCCTGAGCGCTGGGATTATAGGCATGTGCCACCACATCCGGCATTACGGTATGTGATACTGATCGCTGGTGGTGTGAGTCACCACACCCATTTTGTTGTATGCGGTTACCAGGGATCGAACCAGGGACCTTGCGCTTGCCAAGCAGGCACCGGAACCACTGAGCTAAATCTTTGACCCAAGAATAAGTTTTATTAAAGGTCCAACAGGAGTCTTTTTTTTTTTTTTTTTTTTTTGAGACAGGGTCTCTCTTTGTAGTTCGGGCTGGCTCTGAGCTCACTACGTAGCCTAGGCAAGCTTCGAACTTAGCAACCCTCCTGTCTCTGCCTCCCGAGTGCTGGGATGACAGGCATGAGTCACCATGCCTGGCACTGTGGTATGTGGTATTGATTGCTGGTGGGCGTGAGTCTCCACGCCCAGCATTGTATGTGGTTACCAGGATCGAACTCAGGACCTTGCGCTTGCGAGGCAGGCACAGGAACCACTGAGCTAACCCTCCGGCCCAACAACAGGAGTCTTTTAAACCCTTTACACATGAAATCAAGAAATGCACTTTAGATAAACTTGGTTTAAGAAAAAAAAAATTGTCCTGCATTTATTCCATGAAAAAGCCGGCACCTGAAATGTGCTTTTCCTGATATCGCCTGTTACTACTCTGATGAGTGTTAGTGCTTCATTTCGTGAATGAGGAGAACAAAGTTCTGCTGCTTCCCAGGAGCGGCCAATGGTCACTCGCCCACGAGTCACGCAAATGGAATTTGGAACCGCTGAATGCGGAGGGCGGATCCAAGGGGACAGAGCGACTTTGTCCTCGGACTTCAAGCGGCTGTGGGTCCCAGATACGGGAGCAGCGGGGACATTTCTCACCAAGTTGTCACTCTCGCTCCTCTGAGAAGCGCTTGTTCCCTGGGTGCTCCAGCGAGGGTCTTGCAATCGCTCGTGTTCTACTCCATTTGACGCTTATCATTAAATCCCTAATTCTAAAATGTTAAAGGACTACCTAAAAACATAAGCATTATATAGAATAATGGGACCTCATGTTATGTTTTGATACATGTACATGCTGCATAATGTTCAAATCAGGTTAAATATATTGTCTCAAACATTTACCATTTAGGCTGCATATCTAAAAATCTTTTTTGCACTATTTATCACATACTGTGTTTTATGTTCATTGACATTCACTCTACTGTGTAACTGTACACCGGGGGAAAAAAACCTACCTTTAAATTTTTTGGATTAACATTCGCTTATAATTTACAATATAGCAGAGACTTGCACGTGAGCTTCAAGTATAGATTTATTCCAGGTCAAGTCAAGATCGTGGGAGGTAGGAGCGTGGGAAGAGGCTGTAGGTGAAAGAATGAGGCTGAGACTGCAGAGAGGTAGCATTTTCTAAGAAAAAGGGCAAAATCTAGAGCACAGAAGTTCCACTTTTTGAATATAAATAGTACGCACAGGGAAATGCTACCGTGAAGTC
Organism: Thryonomys swinderianus; assembly: GCA_004025085.1. NCBI lineage: Eukaryota > Metazoa > Chordata > Mammalia > Rodentia > Thryonomyidae > Thryonomys > Thryonomys swinderianus. The sequence continues at coordinate 6,997 of PVIC010023802.1, forward strand.
TATTTTCATTGACTCTCAGGTTAAAAAACAATCAGTTCAAAAGGCAGCAGAGGAAATCACAGATGAGGATTTCACTGTTGTAAGTTTTTACAAAATCCAGAGAAGCCAGTCTTTAAAGCTGGTCAACTTCACGGATCCCTCTGTCTAAGGGCGAAAACCAGTTTGTTTATCAACCACATGCTATAGTACACTGTGCTTCTGCTAAAATATTGCGAGTCATTGCACTGACTGGAGAGCTAAATGATTCCGTGAGACTGTTCTGTGTGTGTGAGAAGAAATTGTGGCTCGGGGAAGTCAAGATTGGTCTATAGTCCGAGATGGGTCTATACACCGGTGGGCGAGAGGAAGCTGGATTCGAGTTCCATGCCCTGATTGCAGGATTTTTTTTCTTTAATGATTGTGCTTGGGTCTTTCTAGAGTAAAAAATTAGAACTGGGGAGGTAGAAAATAATAACGAGAATACCGACCTTGTATTAGTACTAGTAGAATGATAATTACTATATGTATTAATTAAGATCTATTTTTTTCACTGTTCTAACACAATGCTATGTATGCAAGGAATGTCATATAATTACTAATGAAGAAAAAAAGACACTTCGCATTAATAACTTTTCCAAATTCAAACAGCTATAGCTCATGCAGCCTGGGTTCGAACTGATAAAGCTTCACTCAGGTAGTTGCTAAGGAAAGCCTGAACCTCAGTGTGCCAGCAAGCAAGCCTGAGAAGGGGGTCAGGAATGCCAGGCAGAAACGTGCATAAAGTGCTGAATGTCTGCTTTCATAATTCTTCTTGTGTAGGCATCTGTAGCTTGTAACATACTAACAGTTACAACCCCCACGTCGACAAATCACCATAGCGTGAGACACTAGAGAGAGAAAAACAGTGACAACAGGAGAAACTGGCAGATTTGCTCTCTCTATAAATACATTTCCCTATCTTTCTTCCCTCATTGAGGCACAGTGAGTTTTTCTCGTACGCAGTCGAATCTCGAGACTGAGTTATGTTGCGATTTTGCAGATGGGAGTCCCTTAGGTCTATTAAAATGCCACATGGCTTTTATTCTAGATCTGAAACCCTCAGGGGCACACTGCAGTGATCCGGCAGAGGCTTTCCTGAGACTGGATTCTCGCCCAGCTCCTGCGTGTGCCAGGGCATTTCTCTCTTGGTTACAGATTCAAATGACAGGAACTGTATCTCCTGCCAGACTCTGCCAGGCTGCCCATCCTATGAATCACCCTGGGTCGGGGCTTCCCTGCCTCTGCTTCACGTTACCCCCTTGTTCAGTTATGCTTCGATTTTCCAAGGGGAAAGACGATGTGTCGTGTCTCTCTTTGCTGAACAATCTTCGTGTGCATCCTCAATAGGAACAACCCATCTGCTAGGACAAAATCGGCCCAAATTTAAGACATCACTTTCTCTTCAAACTGGAACTTGTATCGTTAGAAACGGGAACGTGCACCACCCACAGGAGACTGGTCAGAGGACGTGTGCCAGCAGGATGCCCACTGAGCCCATGTTGGCCCGAGGTGACCCTATATAACGATCAGATGCTGTACAGTGAACCCAACCCCTTGCACTGTCCATGTTTACTCACCACTAAATGCAACACCCTATTAGTTCATTACATTTCACGGAAAAAAAAAAAAACCTCAGTTATTCTTTCCTTATATATAGTGATTGTATATATTTTGGCTGCCATCTGAACTTTTATTATGTAAATACACAAGAACTCAAAGGTGGGATTCTGACGATGATATTCAATCGAGTGAATTCAGATATCTTTACCTCCCTCTTTTGCCAAAGACCTAATTGCTTCATAATGGATAAACAAGAACGGGAGTCGGCAATTCTAAGTGAACTATGACAAATTAAATGCATCGATTTAATTGGCTTTTGGAGAGCCATTTTCTGCCTCTTTGCCAAAAGGTATGCTCAAGTTTAAAATGGAAATCTTCATGTTCGAGTGGGGCTAAGTGGCTGTTGTCAGAGCATGACAAGTACCCGGATAGCCAGCTGTTCCAGCCCCTTTTGATGAAAAGACTATTCTTATTTTATAGCCTGTGTTCTTTTTGCAAAGATCAGTTTACTATACTTATGGAATCTACTTCTAAGACATTTATTCCGTGACATTCATCTATTTGTCTGTTCTTTTGCCAAGAGCACACTGCTTCAATTACTACAGTTTTATGTTGAGTCTTGAAATTAAGAACGCCAGGCTTCCAACCTTGGTCTCTTTCAATACTGAGCTGGCTAGTATTCATTTATATTATTCTGTATAAAATTCTGTAATTCTGTAATTAATTCTGATGAAATAACTTTCTGAGATTTTTAACTGGGCTTGCAGTAAATCTGTTGGTGAGTTGAAAAAACTAACACTGTAACAACACTGAGTCTTCTTAATATGAATATGGAAACTCCAGTTCTCCGATTTTGTTTGTAAGAGTTTATGGTTTCCTTAATATAGATTTGGGGCATATTTTTGATTTACCTCTATTTCATTTTTAGGCGCTGATAAAAGGTAGCACTGTGTTTTTAGTTTCAAATTCCACTTGCTCATTTCTCAATAAGCCATGACTTCTCTTATTCCCCTATCTGTCTCTCCTCTCCTGGTTGAGTGGGTGATTTTGTGTTTTTATCTTTCCCAGATCTAAAATGTTCTTACTTCTTTCTGTACTTCAAAGTTCTTCTTGTTAGAATGGAATAGTGACCTCCAAAGTCCTCATCTACAGAAGCTGGACAGAAACTGGAAGTCTGAGTGATAGTTTCAAGCTAAGCACTGAGAAGTGCTCTATGGTCTTTCTCAAAAGAAAAGATGTCAGAGATGCACTACACACAGTGAGGCCAAGCAGAGACCAGGAAGCTGTATACTGACAGGAAAGCAGTTCTACTTCGTATGCCTTACACACTGTTACTTACCTTTGAAATAAATAACTGATTCCCCCTTATAGAGAAAAAGGAAGAAATAAGGAGATGAGAAGGAAGTACATGACCAGGAGGAGGAGCAGAGGACAGGAGGAAGAGTCGGAGAAGCAGAGGCAGAAGAAGGAAAAAAGCACACTTGAAGGGATCCTTGCTAGGTAGATGATCAAGAGATGGATGGAAAGAAATAGGGACACTGTCCAAGTACAAAGAGCATGCCTGATTTCTGTGGTTGAAGAAGGCGCATAATTCTAATTTGGGGGCGGTCGGGGGGACAGGGTCTTGCTTTGTAGTTCAGACTGGCCCTGAGCTCACTATGTAGCCCAGGCAAGCCTCAAACTCAGCAATCCTCCTGCCTCTGCCTCCCGAGTGCTGGGATTACAGGCGTGAGCCACCACGCCCAATAGCATATCATTGTATGTGGTTACCGGGGATCGAACCAGGGACCTTGTGCTTGCTAGGCAGGCGGCAGAACCACTGGGCTAAATCTCCAGCCCCATAATTCTAATTTTTATGGCCTGAATCAGGTTATTTTATCGCTTTTTCTGGTTACATTTGTTCAATCATTGTTTTGAGCACCGTCTAAGTACTGAGTAGCTTTTCAGTATGTACTGCATTATGTAAGTACATTAGACATAGGGTTTGTTTCTAGCCATTTACTCTCTTGCTTCTAATAGTACTTCCTCTTTACCTGGTAAATTCAGCCATGTGACTCTTCTACATTTCTTTCCAAACTTAGCGCTTCTACTTGGTATAAACCAAAAAAAACTTTAAAATTAGTAACGTATAATAAAAGCAACTGTTCCACATTCGTTTTATTAAAGGTAAAATCAAGAGTGAGAAATTACACAGAATAAGAGCAACATGGAGTTTAATAACCAAAGTTTTCGACAAGAAAACTTTTCACCTCTACTTAGCAATCTATGTAGACATAAGTTGCAAAAAATAATACCCAATATCCAATAACACCTATGTACTTGTGCTTTTCTTCTTTCAAGGGGCATATGTCATTATTTAGAAATCAAGGATAAATTTCAGACCTAGGAAAAATCTGTAATCAAACCTCACTATTCAGATTTTCTAGTATTTTGTCTTACTTGTTAAGGAAATTCCTAGAAGGAGGAACAAAAATAAATATTCAGAGACAAGAGTAATTTATTTTTCTCATTTGACTTACCACTTTGTCAAGCGAGGAATACCCACATAATCTGATTCTCTACACTCCTGTGTCATATTTTCTCTATCGTCTGCCACAGAAGGACAGTGAGGATGCATATTAATGAGACTGGCCAGGCAACCACCCAAGGCATTTTCTAACCTGGAAGAATTATCTCAAAGATATTTACAAAAGTCTGAAAGGACAGTTGCATAAGCAATTGTCAACTGTAAAAATGCTTAGGAGACCATAGAAAGAGAGAGAATCAAGGTGAGATCTAGAAGGTGGTACCAAAACCCGTGGGAACAGTACTTAACCTGTTTGTTGTTCTAAAGTCATATGATACTAGATTTTGCTCACATATCCTCTATTTAGACAGCATTTTGTTTCAACAATATTGAATCTCGACCACAGAGGGAAAAAAAATAAATGACCACATTCACTGAGAATTGGATACAAATATCTATTTGTGAATGACCTTGTAATTCAAGACTGTGTGGCTAAAAGATTTACTTAACACTGACTGAGGTAAATGTAAGCTGATTTGGATTTCACAAAATCAAAAAGAATCCTACTCTCCATCAAAATATATTACAAAATGCCTATGTACAGAAAATTTCACATGAGTTTTACTATAATACATTGCTTTAAAATACAATTCCTAAAACCTTTAAAGCACATAGGTATATAAAAACAAAATGTGATGATTAATAAATGTGTATAGTAAGTTTCTATATGATATGCTGTGGTTTCCTCTTTAGTAATGTCATTCCTTGAATAAAAATAAAGAGAGGGGCTGGGGTTTTAACTCAAGTAGTAGTGCACCTACCTTGGAAGCACAAGGGCTGGAGTTCGATTCTCAGTACCACCAAAAAATAAAAATAAAAATGAAGACAGAAAAAATTTCAAATTAAAAGGAACCTAAATAATGAAGAGATCCAGAATATGGTTAGTGAAATTGTATTAAAAGTTCTGGAAATTATTTTAAAGCATTGTTTTGAAGACTGACATGGCCTCATCATAGGTGAAAGCCATAAAAATTCATCAAGAGAAAAAGATAGTTCCAGTAAGTCTGTGACCTCCTGGTTTTCTGTAGAGAAGGTATTTTTGTAAAGACAATAAATAGCATTTTGCCCTAGTCACTCACACATAGGATATCTAGTTTGAATGCAAAACCTCATTTTAAGAGGGAATATATCATTCTACAGAAAATCACTATGGAACGATTAAGTATAATAACAAAGATTATGAAAATGGCTGTTGTCTCTGGAATCCTTACTACCTAAGGAAGAATCAAAGAAGTAGTTGATGTTCACCTTTAAATGGAGAAAATCACAGAGAAAACCAATTTTTTTATATATGCGCTGCACTGTGTTAGAGAGAAAGGATTTCTTTCACCCAATACAAATCCAGTGGCATTCGTCAGGGTCAGTGTATAAGAGAATAAGATACATAATTTGGGCCTGTTAGAATAGCGTGAACTAAAATACAAATTCCAATAATCCAACAATTATTTGCAGCATTTTGTAAGGTGGTGTCCCAACAAATATGGAAGGATAGGACTGTTGTGGATAAGTTAGAAAAATACTTTTTTGCTAGATGGTGCTTAAATGCATCATTGCTGAGATGTACCTCTGCCCCTGAGTCTTCACTGTATATTACTGGCATCTCCTGAAAGTTTACTAGATCCTTTCAAAATTAATTAAAATGAATAATATCACTATTGGTTAAGAAAATGTAATGTGTCTTTAAAGCTTTCTTTCACTCCCAGCTGCAGGTAACTCACTGAGGCTACTTTCTTTCACGAGTCATTCTTTTTCTCCCCTTCTCTCCTGGGTCATCACCTAATCCTGGGAAGCATCTTATACATGCACTGACCTAAGTTGTAAATAATTAGCTGCCGGATGCTGAATGAAACAGACAACTCCTGCGAATTCCGTGTATATGCAGATGATGTCTGCTTGGGATCAGCACAGACCAAGGGTAAAAGAACTGGCCTAAGCTGCCACCAGATCAAAGAAGGAGACGGATCGATCCAGGATTCTCCGAGGACTGACTGAGAGAAGCGTGATCCTGCATAGGAGTAAGATCAGATGGATCCTCGCAAGAGTGATCAGGACAAAGACGACTTCACCGAGCAAGAATGCACCTAGTTTCTCGAACACCAAAGCCTGGTCTTAAAGTTTCACAGCCCGCTCCCAAGATTCTGCTTATTTATAGTTGTGGGAGAACTAGGTAAGGAAAACTGACCAGGGTGACTTCGGGCCAATCTCAGTGGTCACGTGCCAAGATGGCTGCCACAGAGAACACGTACGTCATGCCATCACTGTCTGCCAGAATGAACCCCTACAGAGTCTGAATTTGTAGCTAAGGTATTGGTGCTCTAACTTGAAATTAATAGTAAAAGCAATCCTTACGTCTGCCTACAGAAAGACTTTCCAGAAGGATCCAGAATGCCTTGGGAGAGGCTGGTGAATTGATAAGGTTAGTGAACTCCTAAGCTGGGGTACAATGGATCCCATCCAGAAAGCCTATAAGAAGGGTTTCCCAAAACTCATGCATTCTTTCTGCAGTGTTCCATACATCTAATTTAGAATGGATTAAGCAGAGGTCCATATTCTTGAGGCTTTTGCTTAATCATCTTCACCAGTTAATCATCCTGTGGCTGGTCTTTAGATTGTTCCGTTCCTCAGACATCTCTCGAAACTGGCTCAGAATCCTCCATCTTCTTCTCTCCTCGCTCTCATCCACATTTTCTTCAACTACTTTACCTATGCAAGTATTTTTGCCAAATTCATATCTCTTTTCTTCTGCACCTACCCTCATATACAGCTACTTTGTTACCATGTTGACTCAAGGTCTTAGATCCAGAGGATAGATCTCAAAGAGTGAAGGGGTAAGTTGTACATTATGGAAACCAGAAGAAATCTAGCATTTTTTTATATCACTTACCTCATTGCTCTCATATTTGACACTTTTCTATTAATACTACCTTCCATTCATCCTCATTACTGTACCCACACAGCTTATTCATTCTCACCTTTTGCTTGAACCATTACAGTAATCAGCTAATGGCTTTCATCTCTTGGACTCGCGCCTTCTTTTAATCCATTCTGTGTATGGCAAACAGTAGGACTTTAGAAATGAAGATCTCCTTCGGAATCCAGAGTCTTCTCTTAGCTCAGCAGGTCCTGCTCACGTTCCCTCCCTCTGCTCATCGTCTGCTTTGGTCCTGGAATTTCTGTCCCATCCAGCACTGTGCTTCTATCTGCCCTTGGCTCTTCACAGAAAGGAAACCACGGTGCACAGCCTTCCGCGTCTGGCTGCTCCAGCTCAGTGTCCACATAGTACACACAGGAAGCTCACGCAGGGCAGAAATGCCCTGAGACTCCCCCTCCTGGTAGCTGATGCTATTTTTTTAATTCTTTATTGGTACAATTTATATACATCTCACAATCACACATAATATCGGGGAATTTGTACCAATATACAACACAAGTTAATTCTCATTTTTACCTGTATCCCTAACCCACACACCTCCCCACATCCTATACACATGCTCTTTTATTTTCTTTCAGAATCATATTTATTCCTTCCCCTCGTTACATTCCCACACCAAATTTCCTTTGGAAACTTCCCATTCTACAAAAACTGTCATATTTTCTAGAGCTCATTTGCATCTACAGGTGTTCATATCAAAGAAAAGATCTGGTATTTGCCTATCTGTGATCTATTTATTTCACTTATCAGTGTGTTCTCCAGGTGTATCCTCTTGCACATAAATGAATCAATCTTGTCATTCTTTATGGCAGAATAATACTCCATTTTATAAACACACACACACACACACCTTCTTTATCCACTCTCCAGTTGATGGACATTTGGGTTGTTTCCAAGACTGAGCTATCACAAACTGAGCTGCTATGAACAATGGTGTACATCTGCCTTTCCAATGTGATTTTTCATACCTAATGGGCAAAAACTGAAACCTTTTACACTAAGAACAGGAAAGAGACAAGGATGCTCTTTGTCACCACTCTTGTTCAATATAGTGCTAGAAACCTTAGCCATAGCAATCAGGCAGGACAAAGATATAAAAAGAATAAAGTAGGAAAGGAAGAAGTTAAAATTAGCTGATGCTATTTTTAAGAGCATGAGTGAGAAAGACAGGCGCTGAGATCTGGCGGGGCAAAGAACTCTCTGGAGCCTCCTGGGCTGCTGGACTGGAGAGGAGTCAGCAGTTCCTACCAGACTGCCATCATGAGGGTGGCTGCCTCTCAGGCTAATTTTGATTGGCTGTATTTCATCAAGTTCTCCAATCACAGCTCGTGGCTGTTCTGTTATGTAATAAACTGCAATACTTAACCTATGTTCTTAGGCTTTCATCTTATTGTGGTACAGTATTTTTCAGCCTGCTTAGGGTTCTTAATCTTAAATTCCATCTTGACTCTTTGTCATCATACTGATACTTGGTATGTATTTATGATCATCCCTATGTCTCTCCCATTATGCGTAACATTACCTCATTAGTTTTAACATTTAAATGTTATGCGAATGTGAGTGTATGCGCCCACACACTTTTGAGCACCTGAGAATCCTATTCTTCTTTTGAACCAATATAATCATTCTTCATACATTTTTAAATGATATAGGCACATGATGATTTTATTTTTCCCTCATTATTTTCCAGCTTGGTTATATCACTTTTTAAATCAGAATTTGAACAATTTAATGGTTAAAAACAAGGTGCCCATTCAAATCTGAATTGAAGCTTGTACTGGTTTCTTCCCAATAATAAAAATTTTTCTCCAATCTTTGATAAAATCAGGTTCTTAGAATATTTTATTTTCCTTTCTCCCTTCTCTTGCCCCACTCGTATTTACTCCTTTCTTTCCCACTCAGAGTCTTCAAATTCCTAGGATTCCTAGGATAATATGTGACTTTTTGAACGTTCTTTTAGACTTAGCATTTTATGGTGATCCTATGACACATCTCGGGAGAATTTATATTTACACTAGAATCAATGATGTCACAAGGCTCATTTCACAAGTTGCTGTTTTCTTCAAAGGTACTGCTACCTGTCTGTGAAACGAAGCAGTCTTCCCACATCTGTTTCCCAGGCAAGAAAAATTGCAGGAGCCTCAAGTTTCTTGCACGTCTTTACTATCTTATTCCCATAGGACAGAAGAAAGTTATCTCGGCTGATTATTGAACTGGGTCCCAGTCCTCCCTCTGAGTCATTCCACACCCTGTTACTATCTATTTATTATCACTGAACTTCTCACACTATCTCCTGTAGTTAATTGAAACACACACACACACACACTAAACTTACAGTATAAACTTATCATTACAGACTATCTCCAGCAACTGAAAACAGTATCTGGACCAAAGTAAGTACTAAACTTCTGGTGAAATAGTTACTTTATCAGTATTTACTTCTAGAATAGAAAATGACACTTAGAGGAACAGATGCTGTGTAACTACCACAGCTTTTAAGAGAGAACTCCTTCCTACTGGTGAAGGAGTCCCTTCAATGTTTGGAGCAACTATATTCTTTTTTTTTTTTTCTTACTTTTAGCTGACCCTGAGCTCACTATGTAGCCCAGGAAGGCCTCGAACTCAGCAATCCTCCTGTCTCTGCCTCCCAAGTGCTGGGATTACAGGCGTGAGCCACATGCCCAGCACTGTGGTATATGGTACTGGTTGCTGGTGGGCGTGAGTCACTATGCCTGGTATTATTGTATGTAGATACCAGGGATTAAATCAGGGACCTTGCACTTGCTGGGCAGTTGCTGGAACCATCGAGTTAAATCTCTGGCCCCAAATTAACACTATTTTTTATTTTTATTTTTTGAGGCAGGTTCTTGCTTTGTCTAATACTATTTAAAAAAAAACAGCTTTAGCTAAATAGCCAATAGAAAACATGAAAAAGAATAAAAATAAAGACATCTTTTTTAAAAGCAAGAAGGAACAAACAACATATTAAGTGATCTAGAAGACTAATAACAAGAAGAAAGTAGACTTAAAATGAAACTTTTAAGAGTTAAAAAGAAATAAGTATAAGTAAAAGGTTACCTCAGAAGGTTTTTGTTTTGGTTTTTTGCTTGGTTTTTTCGCAGTATCGGGGATTGAACTCAGGCCCTTGTGCATCCAAGGTTGGTGCGGTACCACTTGAGCTAAATCCCCAGTCCAGTATAAGTAAAGGGATTGTCTTCATTACGTATCCTGACTGGCTACATAGGCACATAGTGATGATGACGAGAGGGATAGGATGGCTACCTAGACAGACAGAGACAGATGTGCTTTTTTAAAGTACTCAGGCATCCAAAATGAATAGATTTCTCATCATGGGGGATATTATAACTACCCTTCTTCCTTAAAAATAGGATGTCATAATCTTACTGAAAAGCTACAAAATATTCTAGACAATGAGATATGTTGACACAGAGTGTTCTAAGGTAACAACTTTAAAGGGTGGCAGCACCCATAATTTCTGTCGTGTTTAGAAAACTGGTCCTCATCCAGGCTCTGATGATAGACATTTTAAGTACCCGTGGAATAATCGGAAAGCTGTAATTCAACAGTGCCAAGCTGCAAGTGCTTGACACTCTTGTCAAATAAGACTCACCCTGCCATAATTGCTACGATTATGACATAAATCAGTAGGACCAAAACAATTTACTTTAGTTAGTTACATTTGAAAAGGACAGAGGAGTTATGGATAACAACAGTAACTTTGAATGCCCTCATAAAAACCAACATTATTGCTTCCTCTACTCAATAAAATGGGCAATGACTGCCTTTTGCATTTCAGTGACTGGGCAAAAGCATTTTGAAAGTATTAGCAACCAGCTGGTAATGGGCTTTTTCACTTCGTGGCATAACAACAATATTTAAGTTTCTAAAATAACCGTATGTCACGTTTATGTCACTTTTAGGCATTAGTTTTTCTCTCTTACCCCCTATCAATCTTGGTAATTTTGATACAAAACTCATTTGAAAGATCTTTAAAGGACTGGTTTTGTGAAATGTCAATTTTGTATCTTTATGTACTAAAAACAAACATAATTTATTAATTACCTGAATTAATTTTATTAATCCAACATATATATTTTTTTTAAAAAACATTGCCACTGTTTTTTCTTCCTTTGGCTTTAATGTTATTCTTCATGAAGTTTATAATAAATATATCATTCTAAACAGAAAAAGCATGAGATAAAATTTTACTCAAATTACATTTACTCTGCATTCCATGGTTTAAAATAATTTTTGCATCATCTCAAAATGATCTGCTTCTAAAACAACTAGAAATGGTAGAATTCTTTACTGGTTTGAAGTAATGGAAAATTAAAAATACATGCTGTTTTATCTAATATTTGGCTTAAAATTTCAACTTTGTCCTAGACCCACAAGTTCTACTAATACTATATCTATGTAGTACAAAATACACGATTTGCTGTAAACATTATTATTTTGGCAAACTATTAATAGTAGTAATGTTAGTGATAATAATATCAACATTTTGTGCATTTAAGTGTTCTACAGTTAGAAAGACTATTATCCTGACTGATGTTATATAGATAAGAAAGCTAAATACTAAAAACGTAATTGTTTTAGCTACAGTTATGCAAATGTAAACTAAAAAAGAGTAAAGGCTAAATCCGTGTCACCTGATCTCTGTATTTTATTTTCCCAAACATAACACAGTCTGCTAACTTTACAAAGCTATTCACCAACTCTCTCAGTTTACTCTGATTAAAGAGGAAAAGAAAACCATGGAAAATTTGGCTAAAGAAACCTTTTTTTTTTTTGGTTTTGTTTTTCTTAAGACGTTGTTGTTGTGGTTGTTGTTTTCCTTACTTTGAAAGTTCCTCCTTCAGCCTTCATTGTTGCAAACTATTTTAAGGAAGTAGAGTTCTGTGTTAATATCTAAGTTTGCTTTCAGCGCCCTGAAGCTGAGTTTGACAGTCAAGTACCTTCACTTAGGCTGCTTCGTGCCTCTTCTTCTGAGTGCGACTCCGAAGCTTAACATTATATAAGATCAAAGTACCATCTTATCAAATCTGGTGATTTCTCAGTCACTATTACTTCAGGAAGTTTTCTGCTGTATGATTGTCCTTCTCCATCTGGGGAATATTCCTGTCTCACATACATTTGACTCATATCTTCAACAGTTTATGAACCTCTGCTGTTTTTCCATTTGCAAGTTCACTTTCACTTTCTTTATTCAAACCTACCTAGTGATTGTGTTATTTCAGCTTAACAATAACCCACAACCTGCGGACCAACCGACCCGATTACGTTATTTCCAAAAAAAAAAACTTACTGTGTTTTCCTAGAATTTCAATCTAGCCTTTTTTAGCATCTTTTTCTCTCCAGAGAATGCTCATTAATTTACTGGTTTCATATACCGAGAACATGTTTTATGTTACTTCATTGAGAATGATTAAATAGCCTATCTAGAATCTCAATAGTTCCAACTGACCCAGTTCATCCCGTAGTCACATGTAAGTGTCTTGTTTGAAAAGTTGTTTTGTTTTGTTTTTTGTTTTTTTTTTGAGACAGGATCTCATTTTGTAGTTCAGGCTGGCCCTGAGCTCACTATGTAGCCCAGGCAAGCCTCGAACTCAGCAATCCTCCTGTCTCTGCCTCCTGAGTGCTGGGATTACAGGTGTGAGCCACCATGCCTGGCACTGTGGTATGTGGTATTGATGGCTGGTGGCTCACATTGTATGTGGCTGCTGGGGATTGAACTCAGGACTTGCAAGGCAGGCGCCGGAACCACTGAGCTAAGTCTCCGGCCCTGAAGAGTATTCTTCACTTCCTTTGTTCTTCATCTATTCAGTGGTTTTTAATTGATTTTATTAGTACATTTTATATACACATCATGATTATACTCGACATTATTAAGTGAGCTTGAATAATATTCTTATGTCCTCAAATTAACATTATGGGAAATGTGGACTCTTTTCTTTTTCTCCAGTGAATATTATTCCCATTGTTTATCAGCTGGTTTCTAATTACAACTACAGTCGTCAGCAAGGCTTTTGTGAGGCTGGTCCTCACAGGCGTGGCTAGAAGTCAGAAATCTGAGGCAAGAGTTCAGCGATGACTTCGTGAGGCTGTTTCTCCTGCGGGGCCACCTGACGCTCATGCCTGGGTTGATTACATGGCATCGCTTTTCTCATTTCCGGACAGGGAGACTCCAGACTCCAGATCGCCTCGCAGAGCTGCTACCACGCGGTGTCGCGCTTCTCCGACGCTGGAAGGCGAGGTTATACGCGGGCACTTCACCAGCGCTGTTTCCTCCCAAGAGAAGCCGTGAAGTCATCTGGCTGTTTCTGCTTGCTCGCAAGGACTTTAAGCAGTTGATTTTATATCTGAACTCAATCTCTGTATAAGATGTTAACCTCTGATTAAATCTATCAGTCCATGCCCAGAAAGTTCAAAATCTACTGGAGATAGTAGGCATGTAAATCTACTGGAGATAGTAGGAGATAGTAGCATGTAAATGCTCCCGCTGCTAAAAGAGAACTTTCCAGTGCAAAATGGAAGAAGAACCAGTTTTTCATTTGCTTCAATATTTATACTGTTTTTACAGTACCAGATTTAATTTCACATTTCTATTACCCTTGGTTATTTTAGCATTGAAAATTACCATAAAATGGCCACAAGCTTAAAAGTGATATTTAAATTATTTCACTTTTTACTACATTAGATTATCCATGTACAGAGATACAGAAAGACAGAAAGGCAGAAAAGGCTTACCAAATAGACATCATTTTAAACTTCAGGAATAATTTTTAATTAAACAGTTGTTGTTATCTCTGAGCCCAGCCACTAAAAACTCCACCAGAGTGTCTTGGCTTTTTTTTTTTTCTTAATAAATGTAGTTCCTAAAATATATGCAAATTAATTGAGTGAATTGAGTCCATACATGTGTAGCTGTAATAGAATTTCAGAGTGATAAATATAATTAACAAGGGAATCCTGGTAAGGCATATAGTATCTTATAATTCTACCCATTTGCTATTATTCCCCATAAAAACTACCTCACAGTTCATTATCTCAAGTTGCCACGAAGCTAAGTGGTTAGAATTAAGACCTCAAGCGCTCCTCCACTGTCTGCCACACAAGGTCTCCTGGGCCTCCCTGAAGGAAGAGCGATTTGAGAATTGCTTCCCTGAGAAAACTATCAGGCTAAGCAGACCTTTATAAGAAAAGCATTAATCCCAAGGCTGGAGATATGCAGTAAGGTTTCTGACCTCTAGTGCAAGATGAATGCAGACAGTAACTCCTTTTCCCAGATAGTGCCCCAGCAGAGCCGCATAGGCTCTGGGGGGGTAACAGGATGGTACTACAAGATCTTTCCCTAATGGCGGTGCTCAAAAATCCTACAAAAGTTACTTTAAAATTAGAAATGAAAATTATAATAAAGTTTCTCTTATGTTAACTCTATTAAAAATAATGAAAGTTAGATTTAAATATCATAAATATTTAGTAGGTGGAGCCGGGAGTGGTGGCTCACGCCTGGAATCCCAACACTCAGGAGGCAGAGGCAGGAGAATCACCATGAGTTCGAGGTCAGCCTGAGGTACATAGTGAGTCAAGGTCAACCTGAACTACATAGTGAGATCCTGTCTCAAAAAAAATAAAAAAATATCTGGTAGGTTAAAATATTAGAGACACATGTGTACTATTCTCAAAAGGGTCTGGATTTAGAAAAACTGGTGTGCTGAATAACATTTGAATTAATGTTTAGAGAATTCAGGAAATTTACAAAGATAACAACAAGGGGCTCAAATTCAGCTCTAGGACGGTAATGTGTGTGTGTGTGTGTGTGTGTGTGTGTGTGTGTGTGTGTGTGTGCATCAGTGTGTTTTGCTGGGGATTACACCCATACATGCCAGGCAAGTTTTCTACACTGAGACACATTCCTAGCCCTAGAACAAAGGTCTCATTGAAGATTCGTGAGATATACTGTTGAACACATGCTCTTTTCTCAAGACTCATCTTAGGCTCCAAACACCTTGGCTGCCCAGTGCAGCTCCTGGGCTGTTGCCACACTCAGTAGATGCCAGTATTATCAAAATGTAATGTAATTAAAACACACTCAAACAGAATATTTGGAGAAATCCATAGCTAGAAATCAGGGCTCAGAAAGAAAGGGGGTAAACATTATCTCTTCACAGATGTACACATATGCAAATATACATCCAAATAGTAAGTTGGAAGACTGAGGAATCCCAGAGCTGTCACACAGAGGTCCTCAGCATTCACCTGTCCTTTGCAAAGAACTAGGGAGATAGCTGTACCTTGCAGTGGATGACAACAGGAGAGCACTGATCTCAGTCAGGATCTGACTGAAAGTTTCTCATTAATTTCATGTAAATTTTATCCCACCTATTTGAGGTTCACAACCTAATATAATGAGCTACGATATAGAAAAACAGTGTGGTGAAGCCAGTTAACATGCTTATCAACTCACAGTTAATTATTTTGTGGGTTGGAACTGCTAAAAATCTTTCACACCAAAACACTCTAGAACAACACAAAATCGTTGACAATAATCCTCACGCTGCACATTAGATCCCTAGATTTGTTCATTCTGCAGATCTGCTACAGTAATTCTTTCAAGGTACAAATATCCCTGGGAAGGAAATATATGAAACTGTAGTCAGCTCTCCTACATTTAGTTTGAAACCATTTTTCTCTCGTTTATTTAAGATATCATTATGGACATCCATGACACATGGTTTTCTTGGTTTGTGTGAGAGATACAGAATACATCAATAGAAAAAAATACAAATCTTTTTCCTCTGCAGAGCTTACATTCTGGTTATGAAAATGATACATGTGCATAGATAAATGTAAGGAACATAGAAGCACACACTTTGGGCAAGGAGAAAGTAATTTACAAAGAAAAGAAATTACCATGATTCATACTTCTGTTCAGTAACTCAGATTTATTCAATCAGTATTTACAGATCTGTGCTATGTGTCAGGAAAGGCACTGTGCTAGACGCATGTGAACAAAAGAAGCATAGTCCCCTTTCTCATGGAACTAGCAGTCCAGATGGAAGGCAAAAAATCAATACCTAAGGCATCAGGCCTATATAATTATATCGTGTATTGATACAAAATAAAGAAATCAGAGAGCTCTAAGTAGGGGTTATAATGTGGCCTTATGTATTCTGAGGTTGGGAAAGTTATGTGTGGAATGGTCTTGGTGGTAAAAACCCAGTTGTGATCTAGGGGGTGCATGTGGGAGCAGAGATATGGCAAGCAAGGTCCCAGGCAGCCCACACAAGGAGGGAGCCCACACAGCCCACACAGAATAAGTAAGTCCACCTTATCACTCTGGTGCCCAGAAGAGAGGTACACAATGGAATATGTTGAGAAGTGGCATCAAATGACACGGGTTGGAAGTTCGTCTGATGTTTTCCTCATGATTGAATTAGGATGTCAGGATTCCACTCAGAATGTTACAGGGGTAAAGTGTCACCTTAACATATCATATCAAATCAAAGTGCACACAAACAGCATTGCCACCATTGGTACTGAGGAGAGCAATGCGTATCTGAAGGGACTATAGAGAAATCAATATTGCTGGGCCATCTATGAGGTGTATTTTATTCATGACCTTGTTTAATCTGCATAACCACTTCAAGAAGCATGGATTGATTATCAGTATTTTGTAACTGAAAAAAAATGGGACTGAGAAAAGCGATAAACTTTCCTACCTTTGCACATAAAGTGCAGACCTAGTATTCAGAAGACTTAGGTTCATCCAGTAGTAAAATACTCTCTTTATATAACACCACTTAACCTTCGTTGTAATTGGCCAAGATTTTAGTGTGGAATGAAATTTGTATGAATAGAATTAAAGCCATTATTCAGTGTACTTTTTGATAAACTGAGTAGTAAATATGTAACTTCTTTGATATCAGATTCATTTGGATAGAGTACCTAAAAACACAATTTGGTAATTTAAGAATAGTTCTGTACCAATTTACTCCTAGGTGAGATTTCCTGCATCAATTAAAGCTGATGAGTAGAGATGAAAGCTAAGCAGGGTAACATGATCAAATATCACATTCAGGTACCACATGAAGTGTATGCGTCACGTTCTTGCCCCTGAGACATAATACAAAACACCTTCAACTTAAGGAAGAAGTGGGTTTTTTTGGCTCAGATTTCAACCCATAGTTGGATGACTCCAAAGCAGAATGGCATGGCAGAGACCATGGGGGAAGAGAACACTGTTTCCCATGCTGACCCAGAACCACGGAGGGAAGAGTGGAGACAGCAAGCGGCGTACACCACCAGCGGTCATGTCCCAGTGACACCTTCCAACCAGTCCCCACCTCCCACACCAAGCCAGCTCTAGAGTTCCCCAAATCCAATCCCTTCCCACAAGACCCTACAGATAAAGTCTTGGAGGTGCATCCAGACCTAAATGATAATGACATTCCTGCTGGCTGCAGAGAGAGACTGAGGCAATGGATAGGAAGAGATATGAACAGCTAAAGACTATTGCTATGAAGATGACCAGGCTCTGAGCACACTCTCAGCCCTGTGATCAGCAAAGCAACACAGGACTTGTTGCAGAGGGAATGCAGTTGGGAGACTAAGGAGATGACACATTGGGGGGTTCTCAGAAGAATGTTAATACAGCTCCAGCCAAAGTGGCTAGGGCAGGTGTTCCTTGGGTTTTACATGAAGACATCCCAAAGAAACCGGAAGTGCTCTCCATGACATCCCAAAGAAACCGGAAGTGCTCTGTAGTTGAAAACCTAAGAAGAGAAGGTGAACATTTATAGTTGTTGGCAGTCTGGGCATTGGCATCTCCCAGTGAGGGAGCTGGCATGGTGCAGTGTTGGGCACAATCACTCAGGTTCTCCCAACAGTTCAGGGTACATGGTTTCCAGACTTCATCTTGTCTCCAAAGAAGACAGTGCTGCACCCTCAGTACTGAGAATGTCAGTTATCAGTCAGTGCTGCAGATTCTCTATGGAGACTTAAAATCTGTGAGTTTTTCAAGGGATTTGGTGCTTCTTTTCACTTACTGGTATTCCCTGCAGTGGCGGCCCTGCACCGCCAGGGAAGAACTCAAGCTTTATGCTTGGCTTTTCCTGGATTTACCCCATCATCTGGACTCCCTGTGTTTTCTTTTGCCAATAAATAGTCACGGATACTTAGAAAAATTTCCAAGCCTCCTTAGTTTATTCTTCTTCAAAATATAACTAACAGCAACTAGGTTGCAGCATAGGGCTTTTGTGAAAACTAAATGTATCAGTACATCTGATTCCTTGGGACAGAATGTAGAACACAGGAAAAGCAAGACCTCAAGTTAAGCTACACACATCTGCACAGACTTCTGACCTTGGACTAGGAAAATGATACATGACCATTTCTTATTATTAGACTTCTTAGCGATAAAAGAACCAAGTCCAAAACCTAATAATCTCCTGCCTGTTCACTGACTTCCATCTCAAAGTTCAACCAAGTGCCACTATAAAGTGAGCTTCGGGCAGGTTCTAACAGTCAGCATTTACAGTGCAAGACTACAGAGAATGAAAGATTTGGTCGGTGCATCCTTGGGAGAAGCCCAATTTGTCAGATGTGACCTAGATCCCCCATATGCCATGCCTCCGTAGTAATAGTTCAAAAATGTTAGTTTTATCCCCTGAGTGAAGGTGTTAAAATGGAACAGAGAAATTCTAGGGTTATCATCATTTTCAAACAAAGAGCTAGATAATGTGTGCAACATAAAATATAGGTCTGACAAGGTTTGACAAAGTTTAGGTTTTAATAATACAATAGTCTGTGCTCTTTATGAATAAGATATCATTCATCAAAGTTTTCTGATGATAAAATGTTTAGATATAAGCATGCAATTAAACAAGGAGTTATTTTATTAGCCATAGGCATTAAAGAGTACTAATTTTATAAGACTTACCAAATGAAGTGTCTTGTCATCTCAAGGGATTAAAAACATATTAAGTCCTGAAGGTAACAGCTAGTTTCAAGAAAATCAATCATATTTAAACAGGAACAAGCTGTTCATTCTAATAGGGTCCTCAAGGGGGGAACCTGATAGTTGCCTTCGTTACAAGGCTTACTGACAGCATGTCAAGATTTAATATAGGAAGACTGCACAGATGTTACGGGCGTCCACAAAGAGACAGGAGAGAGGGTACACATTTCCCCTGAATTTGATGATCATATTTCTCTAAGGAGGAAAACTTGCAAGTTCAGACTCTTAGGATGAAATGACTCTGTGATAGTGGGAAGAGATGAATGATCATCCAGGTGGTCTTTGAACCTGTTAAGAAAAAAACTATTGTGCTGGATTAACCCTGTGTTCTTTTAGAGTCAAGCAGCACAAAGCAGTCTTTTGATGTCAGAAAACTGTTTTGTACTTGTGTCTCTTCTTCACTAAGCCTTGAGGTTCTTCCTATTTAACTCAC
>PVIC010023803.1:0-26508 GCA_004025085.1 Thryonomys swinderianus
GTCTTATGTTATTTTTCTTTGATTCATCTAGAAGCTGTTGAATTGATTTCTCATGGTCCCTTGGGCTTTTCCATAGATTATATCTTTCCTACTCCTTGGCTGCTATGCTGTCCTCTAGGTCTGAGATTCGGTTCTCTGCTTCGTTCATCCTGCAGTGCAATCTTTCATTCTCCTTCATCATTCCCTGGAGCTCTGCTTGAAGCGTTTAAAATGTTCCATTGCTTCTGTTAACTTGGATTCTATCATCTCGCTGATCTCTTCTTTAATGATGTCTTTTACTGAGACAGTATCTCCATTTTGTTCTCAGAGATGAGTTCTGATTTCCATTTTACTAGATCCACTTTAGTTACCATCTCCAAGAGTCCTGGTGTTTGAGTGTCAGTTTGGCCTATTTCCCTTTTCTCTGAATTTCCCTGTGATGGTGATCTTTGTGTCTGCTTTTGGTGTATTTTCTCATTTCTACTCTTTCGTTCTTATTAATGCTCTTCTTTGTCTGACGACAGGGCAACGTTTGTTGCACATCTCTTTCTATTATCTGGAGCCCTTTGTTTGCAGCACTTTCCTGGGTGGTCCTCCTTATTTTGTAATGACCCCTGAGATTTCTCACTCGAAACATCATGGGAGGTATTTGAGCAGAACAATCACATCATGTTTGTTACCATAATACAATAAATGCCAATATCAGTATTAAACACAGTAAATAAGATACAAAGGTTTGTTAGATTCTATTCTTAAGACTTTGAGCTTATGAGTTACCTCTATGTCTGACTTCTCACTGCACAGCTCTGGGATACAGTGGTCCAGTGGGCGGCCTTCAGTCCACTGGAGATGGACTGCACCTTGTAGCCAGGTCCATGCACCGCTCCCTCATTCCGCTGGAAATGGATGGTGGAGCCCGCAGCTGCCAGGTCTGCGTGCCACTGTCTCAGTCTGCTGGAAATGCCAAGATGTGTTTTTTTGTTTTGTTTTGTTTTGTTTTTATAAAATGGAGTATTATTCTGCCATAAAGAGTGATAAGATTGCTTCATTTATGTGCAAATTGATACATCTGGAGGACATGCTAATGAGTGAAATAAATAGATCACCAATAGTCAAATACCAGATCTTCTCTTTGATATGAGTACCTGTAGGTGCAAATGAGCTCTAGAAGGTATGGCAGTTTTTGTAGAATGGGAAATTTCCAAAGGAAATTTGGTGTGCAAATGTAATGAGGGGAAGGAATCAATATGATTCTGAAAGAAAATAAAGGAACAAGTATATAGGGGGTGGGAGGTGTGGGTGGGTGGGCATATGGGTAAAAATGTGAACTGACTTGTGTCATATGTTGGTACAAATTCCCCAACATTGTGTATTTTTTTGAGAAATATATAAATTGTACCAATGAAGAATTCAATTTTACAAAAAAAGAAAATTTACACCCTGATCAAGTCAGATTTATCCCAGGGATGCTAGCCTAGTTCAACATACATAAATCAACCAAAGTAATACACTATATTAACAGACTAAAGGACAAAAAAATATGATCATGTCAATAGATGCAAAACAAGATTTTGACAAAATGCAACATCCATTCATGATCAAAACCCTACAAAGAATGGGAATAGATAGACTTTTTTTCTCAATCTGATACAAGCTATTTACAAGAAACCAACAGCTGCAACATACTTAATGGGCAAAAACTGGAACGTTTTACAGGGAGATCAGTAAGGAGACAAGGATTCCTGCTGTCAGCACTCTTCTTCAATATAGGAATAATATTGGAAACATTAGCCATAGAAATCAGGCAGGACAAAGATATAAAAGGAATAAAGATAGAAAAGGAAGAAGTTAAACTGTCATTATTTGCCAGTGACATAATACTCTATCTGAAGAATTCTAAAAACTCAACCAAAAGACTGCTATACTTAATTACCAAATTAGGCATGTTGCTGGATACAAGATCAGTGGCCTAAAATCAATAGCCTTTGTCTACACAAACAACAGACTCACTGAAAGAGAAATTGGGGAGTCAATCCCTTTCACAATAGCACCCAGAAAAATGAAATATCTAGGTATAAGTAACAAAGGAGGTGAAGGATTTCTACTCTGAAAACTGTAGGACTCTGAAAAATGAGAAAAAAAGTCACAAAGTAGAAAGACATCCCTTCCCCCTGGGTAGGGAGAAGCAACAATATCAAAATGGCTATACTTCCACAACTACTATACAGATTCAACACAATTCCCATTGAAATTCCAACACTATACTTTGCAGAGCTAATCCAAAAATTCATCTGGAACCATGGGAGAACTAGAATAGCAAAAACAATTCTAAGCAACCACAATATGGCAGGGGGTATTACAATCCCCAACTTAAAACTCTACTATAAAGCCACTGTGATAAAAAAAAAAACTGTATGATACTGGTAAAGTAACAGATCTGAGGAGCAGTGGAATAGATTGGAAGTTCCAAACACAACCCAGGATATACTAAGCTACCTTATCTTTGACAAAGGAGCCAAACATCCTCAATGGAGGAAAGACAACCTCTTCAACAAATGGTGCTGGAAAAACTGGGCTTTAACCTGCCAAAAACTAAAGATAGACCTATCTCTTTCACCATGCACAAAACTAAATTCACAATTGAGACTTAAACATTAAAACAGAAACAGTAAACCTGCTAGAAAATGGCTATGTAAAGCTTGTGGAGACATTGGCTTAGACGGAGACTTCATGAATAAGACCTCTGTAGCACAAGAAGTAGCAGAAAGAATTAGCAAATGGGATCTCATCCTACTTTAAAGCTTTTGCACAGCAAAATAAATCACTGTCACAGATAAGACAATGAGCAACATGGGAAAAAGTCTTTACTAGCTGTTTGTCAGACAAAGAAATATTATCTAAAATATACAAGAAACTTAAACAGATCAGTCTTCCCAAATTTAAGGACCCAATGCAAAAATGGACATGAAAAATGAGAAGATACTTCTCAGAGGCAGAAGTCAAAGCAGCCAAGAAGCATATGAAGAAATGCTGTGCTGGGTGTGGTGGCTCATGCCTGTCATCCCAGCACTGGGGAGGCAGAGACAGGAGGATTGCTGAGTTCGAGGCTTGCCTGGGCACCATAGTGAGCTCAGGGCCAGCCTGAACTACAAAGCGAGACCCTGTCTCGAAAAAGCAAAAGCAAAAAAAAAAAAAAAAAAAAAAAAAAAAAAAAAAAAAAAAAAAAAAAAAAAAAAAAAAAAAAAAAAAAAAAAATGCTGAACATCACTGGTCATTCGGGAGATTGAAATGAAAACAACAATGAGATTCCATCTCATGCCACAAAGAATGGCCACGATTACAAAATCAACAATAAATTCTGTCAAGGCTGCTGGGAGAAAGGAACGCTTCTCCACTGTTAGTGGGATTGTAGACTTGTGGAACCATTGTGGAGATCTGTGTGGAGATTCTACAGAAAACTACATGTAGAGGTCTTATTTGACCCTGCTATCACCTTATTAGGAATATAACCAAAGGAATTTCAAAAATCACATGGCAAAGACAGATGTACACCCTTGTTCACAGCAGCTCAGTTCATGATAGTTCAGTCTTAAAAACAATCAAAATGCCCATCAACTGGAGACTGGATAAAGAAAATATGTTTTTTTTAATAAAATGGAGTATCATTCTACCATAAAGAATGCCAAGATTGATTCATTTATGTGCAAATGGATACTCCTGGAGGACACACTAATAAGTGAAATAAATAGATCACAGATAGGCAAATGCCAGATCTTTTCTTTGATATGAGCACCTGTAGATGCAAGTAGCTTCAGAAAATATGACAGTTTTTGTAGAATGGGAAATTTCCAAAGGAAATGTGGTGTGGGAATGTAATGAGGGGAAGGAATAAATATTATTCTGAAAGAAAATTAAAGAGTTTGTATATAGGGGGATGTGTGGTGGGTGGGGATATGGGTAAAAAATGAGAATTGACTTGTGTCATATATTGGTACAAGTTCCCCAATATTAGGTGATTGTGAGATATATATAGATTGTACTGATAAAGAATTCAATTTTTAAAAAGTTGTGTGTGTATGTTTAATGGAGTATTACTCTGCCATAAAGTAACAAGATTAGTGCAGGGTGTGGTGGCTCACGTCTGTAATCCCAGCACTCGGGAGGCAGAGACAGGAGGATTGCTGAGTTTAAGGCTTGCCTGGGCTACATAGTGAGCTCAGGGCCAGCCTGAACTACAAAGCAAGACCCTGTCTCAAATTAAAAAAAAAAAAAAAAAAACAGAATGACAAGATTAATTCATTTATGTGCAAATGGATCCACCTGGAGGACACACTAATAAGTGAAATAAATGGATCACAGATTTGCAAATACCAGATCTTTTATTTGATATGAGCACCTGTAGATGTAAAGGAGCTCTAGAATGCATGATAGTTTTTGTAGAATCGGAAATATCCAAAAGGAATTTGGTGTGGGAATGTCTTGAGGGGAAGGAATAAATATTATTAAGAAAAAAATAAAAGCGCATGTATATGGGGGGTCGGCAGGGTGTGGGTTGGTAGGGATATGGGTAAAACTGAGGATTGACCTGTGTCAAATACTGGTACAAATTCCCAATGTTGTGTGTGATTGTAAGCTGTGTATATAATGTACCAATAAAGAATTCAATTAAAAAAATAAAGTTAACACACTAACATACCTTTTTGTTTTTGTTTTCTTTTTAGTGTGCTTTACCATTGCCACCTGATAAGTTTAGACACAAAAGTCCTTAATTTTTTGTCTATATGCCATAAGGTTAGCAGCATCCCTTTGATATATTCTCCTATGTTTTTTCTAGTACAATAAAGATTACTATATCCCTGTCTCTTGGCCAGTATTATCTTTAGGTCACATGGTTGACTGAACACGTTTTATCTCCCTTGGGTGGCATCTTCTAGAGGTGCTGGCTTGGCATTAGAGTGGTGGATATAGCACATGATTCTAGTTACTTTGAGTCCTGAGGAAGTTGTCAATACCACAGGATAAGGGATAAAGTCCTTTCAGCAAGGCTTGAGAGTTTTGGAGGGCTGTCTGTGGGTGAGGTCAAGGTCTTATTGCCCTGGTACAAACACTGCTGTGGCCTGTAGGCCTTGCAGGGATTGGAGCAAAGAACAATTAGTGGCCTTATTTTTACTTTAGGGAGAAATTGTGTTGGTCTCCCATATATAATTTTAAGGTAGTGTACTTATTTGTGACAAGGCAAGAGGGAATGAACCAAGCCACCTCCTGCCAGTTCTTAAATCAAGGATTCTTTTTAATTTATTCTCTTTATTTGCATCTAAGCTTTGTAGGCAGTAGGCACAATGTAAATTTTACTTAATATTCAGTCCTTTGCAAAAATTTGGATATTTGAACTACGAAGACCAGGCCATTGTCAGACTCCAGAAAGAACAAGAACCAAAATCCAGGGATGAGCTCTAGGAGCAACATTGATAGTAGCAGTCTCTGGTTTGGTAGAGTCAGCTTTTACCCATCCTGAAAATGTGTCCACAAAAATAAGCAAGTGTATTGGTTTTTACTTCATTTTACCTCAGGGAAGTCCAGTTTTCAGTATTTTTCTGGCTGGTTTCTTCCGAATGAAGTTTTTCCTTGTACCTGGTATAAATGTCTATAAGATCTACTGATTCATTTGTCATTTGTCTGGTGACTTTATCCACATCTTTTTGAAGAGTTGAGCCCAGAACACACCCTTGTGGCCTAGAAAGTTAGCCACAGGGCCTACACTTATTTTCCAAATGAGGCTGCTTTAGCATATATAACTGATACCTCATTCCATGGAACAATAAAGTCATCATTACTGATAGGCTTACATGAACTGTGCACCAGTTTTATCCAAAGCGATATCCAGACAATTTTTTTTTTTTTTTGTCAAGCACTGTCACCTCTGGAAGGAGGTATTTAGCTAATAGACTTGGTATGGGGGAAAAAAAAAAAAAAACTTGTCTTTAGTTTTCTCATGCCTGGTTTCAGTTCCTGGAGCAACAGTTGGTAATGGATGAGACAATAATGTCATCACAGCTACTCATAGTCACAAGAGCAGCACCAGAAGCTTGACAGGACTCGAAAGGTGGGCACAGCAACCTGCATGGCTATGTATTGCTGCTCTCTGTGTTCCAGTTTGCAGGGCCACAGTGTTCAGTGTTGCTAGTATGTCCCCTTCATGGCACCCAGAGTGTAGGTCTGGTGCACTTTCTGGCACATGTGGCTGGCATGCTCCCTCTTTGGTGGCGCCTAGCTTGGCCTCCATGCAGCAGGTGCACACATGTGCTTAGCTTTTGGCCATTAGGCAGCACAGGGCTGTGCCGATACAGCATCTCAAGCTGCTTCTTGTTACTTTTTGAACTCCCAGTATAAGCCAGCAATGGTTACCTGCTCTTCAAGTTTGCTTGGTGAAAACTTTTACTATTTATTTATTTATTTATTTATTTATTTATTTATTTATTTATTTATTTATTTATTTATTTTAGTATTTGTCTATTATTAAATACTTTTTGGGCTAAACCCAAGAGTTCAGACCTGCTCTTTCTCTGAAACTTTTGCTCCTTTTTTAAAAAATTGAACTCTTTTTTAAAATTGCATTCTTTATCGGTACAATTTGCATACATCTCACAATCACACATAACATTGGGGAATTTGTACCAATATATGACACAGTCAATTCTCATTTTTACCCATATCCCCACCCACACCTCCCCACCCCTATATACATGTTCTTCTATTTTCTATCAGAATCATATTTATTCCTTCCCCTCATTACATCCCCACACCAAATTTCCTTTGGAAATTTCCCATTCTACAGATTGTCATACTATTAGAGCTCATTTGCATCTACCGGTGTTTATATCAATGAGAAGATCTGGTATTTGCCTATCTGTGCTCTATTGATTTCACTCATTAGCATGTCCTCCAGGTGCATCCATTTATACATAAATGAATCAATCTTGTCATTCTTTATTGCAGAATAATACTCCATTTTATTATAAAAAAAACATATCTTCTTTATCCAGTCTCTAGTTGATGGGCATTTGGGTTGTTTCCAAGATTGAGCTATCACGAACTGAGCTGCTATGAACAAGGGTGGACATCTGTCTTTCCACTGTGAGTTTTTAAGTTCTTTTGGGTATATTGCTAGCAGGGGAATGGCAGGGTCAAATGGGACCTCTAGTCCTAGTTTTCTGAGAAATCTCCACACATATCTCCACAATGGCTGCACAAGTCTGCAGTCCCACCAACAGTGGAAAAGGGTTCCTTTCTCCCCACAGCCATGCCAGCATTCATTGTTGGTTGATTTTGTAATAGCGGCCATTCTTTGTGGAGTGAGGTGGAATCTCAGTGTTGTTTTCATTTCTATCTCCCAAATGACCAGTGATGTTGAACATTTCTCCATATGTTTCTTAGCTGTTTTAATTTCTGCCTCTGAAAAGTGTCTGTTCATTTCAGATGCCCATTTTTGAATTGGTTCTTTAAACTTGGGGAGGCTGATCTGCTTGAGTTCTTTATATATTGTAGATAATATCTCTTTGCCTGATAAAGAGCTAGTAAATATTTTTTTTTCCCATGATGTTGGTTGTCTTTTGGCAGTGTCAGTGACTTCTTTTGCTGTACAAAAGCTTTTCAGTAGGATGAGACCCAATTTGTTGATTCTTTCTGCTAGCTCTTGTGCTATAGAGGCTTTATTCATAAAGTCTCTGCCTAAGCCAAAGTCTCCAAGAGTTTTACCTAATCTGTTTGCCAGAAGGCTTATTGTTTCTATTTTAATGTTTAAGTCTCATATCCATTGTGAGTTTAGTTTTGTGCATGGCGAAAGAAATAGGTCTAGCTTTAGCTTTTGGCACATTGAAACCCAATTTTTCCAGCACCATTTGTTAAAGAGGCTGTCTTTTCTCCATTGAGGATGTTTGGCTCCTTTGCCAAAGATAAGGTGGCTTAGAGTATCCAGGTTTGTTTCTGGATCTTCTAATATGTTCCACTGGTCCTTGGGTCTGTTACTTTGCCAGTACCATGCAGTTTTTTTAATCACAATGGCTTTATAGTAGAGTTTTAAACTGGGGATTGTAATACCCCCTGCCATGTCGTGGTTGCTTAGAATTGCTTTAGCTATTGTAGGTTTCTTTTGTTTCCAGATGAATTTTTGTATTATTTTCTCTAATTCTGTGAAGTATACCATTGAGATTTCAATTGGAATTGCATTGAATCTGTGTAGTAGTTGTGGAAGTATACCATTTTGATGATGTTGGTTCTCCCTAATGAGGAACAAGGGATATCTTTCCACTTTCTGATTTCTTTTTTTATCTTGTTTTTCAGAGTCCTATAGTTTTCAAAATAGAGGTCTTTCACTTCCTTTGTTAGGTTGATTCCTAGGTATTTTATTTTTCTGGGTGGTACTGTGAAAGGGATTGACTCCCCAATTTCTCTTTCAGTGATTCTCATGTTTGTGTAGACAAAAGCTGTTGATTTTTGAGCATTAACCCTGTAACCAGCAACACTACCAAATCTGGTAATTAAGTCTAGTAGTCTTTTGGTTGAATTTTTAGGATCCTCTAAATAGAGTATCATATCACCAGCAAATGATGACAGTTTAACTTCTTCCTTACCTATCTCTATTGATTTTATGTCTTTGTCCTGCCTGATTGCTATGGCTAGTGTTTTCAGCACTATATTGAACAAGAGTGGAGACAAGGGACATCCTTGTTTTGTTCCTGATCTTAGTGTAAAAGGTTTCAGTTTTTGCCCATTATGTATGATGCTGGCTGTTGGCTTCTCATAAAGAGCTTGTATTAAATTGAGATAAAGTCCATCAATTCCAATTCTCTAGGGTTTTCATCATAAATGGGTGTTGGATTTTGTCAAATGCTTTTTCTGCATCTATTGAGATAATCATATGGTTTTTGTCCTTGAGTCTGTTAATATAGTGTATTACATTGATTGATTTACATATCTTGAACCCGCCTTGCATCCCTGGGATGAATCTGACTTGATCAGGGTGTATGATTTTCTTGATAACTCTTTGTATTCTGCTTGCAAGTATCTTATTGAGGATTTTTGCATCATGTTCATTACAGAGATTGACCTGTAGTTTTCTTTTTGGTGGTATCTTTCCCTGCCTTTGGAATCAAGGTGATGGTTGCTTCAAGGAATGATTTTGGGAGTACTGCTTCCCTTTCAATTTCATTAAAGAGATTGAGAAGTACTGGTATTAAGTCTTCTTTAAAAATTTTGTAGAATTCCACAGTGAAGCCGTCAGGACCAGGGCTTTTCTTTGTTGGTAGGTATTCTATTACATTTTCAATATCCCAGATTGATATCGGGTTGTTTCACATTTTTATATCCTTTTCATTCAACTTTTGAAGTTCATATGAGTCTCGGAATCGATCCATTTTTTCTAGATTTTCCATCTTCTTGGAGTATAGATATTTACAGTACATGTTTATTATCCTTTGGACTTCTTCTGCTTCTGTGCTGATTTCCCCATTTTCATTCCTTATAGCATGGATTTGAGCCTTTTCCTTCCTTTGTTTGATAAGGTTGGCTAAGGGTTTGTCGATCTTATTTATCCTTTCAAAGAACCAACTCTTTGATTCATTGATTCTTTGTATTGTTCTCTTTTTCTCCACTGCATTAATTTCTGCTCTGATCTTTATAATTTCTTCTCTAGTATGTGTTTTCAGTTTGTTTTGCTCCTCTTTTTCCAATTGTCTGAAGTTCATCATTAGATTTTTATTTCAGTTTGCTTTATTTTATATTTAAGTGCACACATTCACTGCTATGAATTTCCCTCATAGAACTGTTTTCATTGTGTCCCATAAATTCCTGTATGTTGTGCTGGGGTTGTCGTTGAGTTGTAGAAACTGTTTAATTTCTGCTTTAATTTCTTTTATAGCCTATTGGTTGGCTAACAGAGTGTTATTCAATTTCCATTTTTTTGTGAGTATCTTGGAATTTCTTCTGCTATTCAGCTCCAGTTTCAAGGCACTAGGGTCTGATAGTATGCAGGAGACAACTTTGATTCTTTGCATTTACTTAAGCTTGTTCTATGGTCTAGAATGTGATCTACTTTAGAGAATGATCCATGAGCAGCTGAGAAGAAGGTATATTCTCGCTTTGTAGGGTGAAAAATTCTGTGGACATATAATAAGTCCATTAGCCAAAAGTTTGATTTAGCTCAAGTATTTTCTTATTGATTCTTTGTCCAATTGATCTATCAATTTGTGACACTTGAGCATTGAAGTCCCCCACTACTATTGTATTCTAGGTTAACTGGCTTTTCATGTCCAATAATCTTTGTTTTATATTTGGGTGCATTCGAGTTTGGTGCATAAATATGTATGATTGTTATTTCTTTCTCTTGGATAGTTTCTAGTACGAGGGTATAGTGACCTTCTTTATCTCTTTTACTCAGTTTGGGTTTGAAATCTATTTTATCTGCAAACAAGATAGCCACTCCTGCTTTTTTGCAGTTTCCTGTGGCATAGAGGATTGCTTTCCAACCTTTTATTTTGAGTCTATGCTTTCCCTTCTGAATTAGGTGTGCTTCCTGTATGCAGCAGATTGTAGAATCTTGCTTCTTGATCCAGTCTACTAGTCTGTGTCTTTTAATTGGCCCACTGAGTCCGTTGACATTAATGGTTATGACTGATGTGAACATATTCAGAGCTGGCATGTTTCCCTGCTCTTGTATTTTCTTTTTCCTTCCTTGCTCTTCCCCTTTTCTATTTAGTTTCTTGTTTGCCCCAATGAATTCACTCTCCTGGGTTTCATGAGTATTGAATTTTCTGTGTTTTTTTCCAAGATATTCTTTAGAATGTTTTGGAGTGCAGGTTTCATATTTGTGAAATTTTTCAAGTGCTCTTATTCGTGGAAGTATCTTATTTCCCCGTCTATTTTGAAAGATAATTTTGCAGGATACATCAGTCTAGGTTGCAGGTTGTTTTCCTGCAGTGCTTGAAATACTTCCCTGCAGGCTATCTTTGCGTTGAGTGTTTGTGTTGAAAAGTCTGTTGTGATCCTTATGGGCTTCCCTTTGTAGGTGATTTTCTTCCTTTCTCTCACTGCTTTCAGTATTTCATTCTTTTGTTGTTCATCTTGAAACTTGATAATTATATGTCTAGGTGTAAATATTTTTATGTCACGGTGTTTTGGAGTCCGATAGGCCTTATTTGTCTGTATGTGTATTTGTTTTCCTGTGAAGTTTTCTGTTGTTATCTCTGACAATATCTTTTTTATGTCTTTTACACTGTGTCCGGCTTCCTCAGTCACTCCAATCAGTCTCATATTATTTTTCTTTGTGTCATTGAGAAGCTTTTGAATTGATTTCTCATGATCCCTTGCTCTTTTCCATAGATTATATCTTTCCTGCTCATTGGCTGCTATGCTGTCCTCTAGGTCTGAGATTCGGTTCTCTGCTTCATTCATCCTGCTGCGCAAGGTTTCATTCTCCTTCATTATTCCCTGGAGCTCTGCTTGAAGCTGTTTTAAAGGTTCCATTGCTGGGCCGGAGGGTTAGCTCAGTGGTCCTGGCGCCTGCCTCGCAAGCGCAAGGTCCTGAGTTCAATCCCCAGTAACCATATATAATGCTGGGCGAGGAGACAAGCCCACCAACAATCAACACCTCATACCACAATGCCGGACGTGGTCGCTCACGTCTGTAATCCCAGCACTCAGGAGGCAGAGACAGGAGGATTGCTGAATGTGCGGCGGCTTGCCTGGGCACCATAGTGAGCTCAGGGCCAGCCTGAACTACAAAGCGAGACCCTGTCTCAAAAAGAAAAACAAAAGTTTCCATTGCTTCTGTTATCTTGGATTCTATCATCTCTCTGATCTCTTCTTTAATCATGTCTTTCACTGTAGACAGTATTCCTGTTTTGATCTCAGAGATGAGTTCTGATTTCCATTTTACTAGATCTGCTTTAGTTACCATCTCCAAGAGTCCTGGTGCTAAAGTTTCAGTTTGCTCTATTTCTCTTTTCTCTGAATTTCCCTGGGGTGGTGATCTTTGTGTCTGGTTTTTTGTATATTTTTTTCATTTCTACTCTTTCTTTGTTAATAATGCTATTCTTTGCCTGATGACATGGCAATGTTTGTTGAAGGTCTCTTTCTTTCTATTATCTGGGCTCTTTGGATGTGGCACCTTCCTGGGGTGTCCTCCTTTAATCTGTAATGACTCTTGATAGTTCCCAGTTCTGACACATCATGGGAGGTATTTATCAGAACAATCACATCATGTTTGTTACCATAATACAATCAATACCAATATCATTATTTAACACAGTATATAAAATCAAAAGTTTTGTTAAATCCTTTTCTGGAGACTTTGAGCTTATGAGTTACCTCTATGTCCCTATGCAAAAATTTAGAATTAATCACCGATGAGTGTACAACATGTAGTTCATAAATTCACCCACCGAACCCTTTGGCAATAAGAGGTCACTGGGGAATCAGGAAGGTAGCGGGACAGAAGGAGAGTGAAATAGTGTTAGCAGATTTATGAAGATCACCTATACTCTAGAACCTCATATATGCCAGCGGGTAATAGAGGATAAAAGTGTATATATAAAACAGTACCAAATGTATGCTGTAAGACCATTGGAGACTTTATACACCTTCTTATAGTAGTATAGGAGAAGAAATAGGACACCATAAGAGTCTTTTACTTCTGGGTATTGCTTCTGACAAGAAGATAGGAGAGGGTGTGGGGTCAAGAGGTGAGTAGAGGGATCTAGGACTTGATGGCAAAATAGAAGCTAGATCCGCCCCTCCTTTTTTTTTTTTATCTTGCCTGGTCTCTCAGCGTGGCTGCAGTGTGGAGGGATGCAGGAAATGTCTCTTACTCCTCTCGGACCTGGGTCCTCACAACGCAGCTCCAGGATGAGGTTGGGCCCGGCCCACAGGCCTTAATCCTCCATGCTTGGGATGGCGCCCAGGTTCTGTACCTGACTCCTCACTGCATGGCTCCTGGGTGGAGTGGTCTGGTGGGCAGGCCTCAGTCCTCTGCCGCTGCCGCCGGGAACATGTGGAACCTGGGGTAGCCAAGTGGGCTGTGCCGGCTTGGGGTGGAGCAGGCTGCTGTGCAGGTCTCAGTTCGTCACCGCCACCACCAGGAATGGAATGCCTCTGCCACTGCTGCTGCCAGGGACAGAATGGCACCCGGAGCAGCCAAGTTGTCTGTGCCACTCAGGGTGGAGTGGGCCAGTGTGCAGGCCTCAGGCTGCCTCTGCCACTGCCACCACCAGGGATGGAATAAAAAATTGAATTCTTTATTGGTATAATTTATATACATCTCACAATCACACATAACATTGGGGAATTTGTACCTGTATATGACACAAATCAATTCTCATTTTTACTCATATCCCTACCCACCACACCTCCCCACCCCCTATAAACATGCTTTTATTTTCTTTCAGAATCATATTTATTCCTTCCACTCTTTGCTCATTTTTTAAGATATAGGGCTGATTGGAAAATAAAAAGCCAAATTTATAACAGCCATTTTCTTGGAGCTTCCAGGTCAATGTGACCTGGTAGCCTTCTGAAAGCCTCTCCAAGAATGTTGTGAGTGACTATATTTATTTTTGTTGATTTGCTTGTTTTCTGTTGAACTGCACTCAACTTTAACTCACCTGTTGCAGTCTTTCCAGGTGGTATATGTTTAGTCCCCTCTTACCATGGTCGGTATTCAGGTCCCAATTGGGCCAGATTGTGGGAAGAAGGTCTATAAACAGTGATCACCCTTAGCTCAGAGTTGTGAGAGGCTTGGAGTTGGGGTGGGGAGAAGTATGGCTGGCTATAGGCCCTCTTTGTCTGTGGTGGGAGGCAGGTGCTTATTCTCTGTGTCAGGTAGCAGCAACTGAAGACTCAGAGCTGTCTCCATGGTTTCCTGGAGAGAATGATCTCTTTCTTGCAGTAAAACAGACTTGAGAGAGATTAGAAAGTGATACAAAGCTTCTCCTTGGCTGTTCTTCCTCAGGGGAGGTAAAAGGCTTAGAAGACTTGTGAGGACAGAAATTATCTTGGGCCTCCAGCTTACCAGAAATGGCCCATTTGGCATTCACACTCCACACTCAGCTCTACACCAGTGAGCAAGGCTTTCCACCCAGAGACAAAGACAACACTGAACATGAGACAAGCAAGATGAACATGGCACCAAATAAATGTTACTTCTTACCATAAAAGGGACTCAAACCCCCAGTGTCACTCAACCAGTTGGTGACTCATGCCATCCCAGTGATCCCCCTGGAGAGAGATCATTATGTTATGTCTGACCTCTTGTTGCCCACCCCGTTGAAACCCAAAGAAAAGACTATAGGTCTTTCACCCCCAGAGACTGTTTCCTGATAAAATTCCTGGTGGCAGAACCAAGACTTGTGCAACACCATCTGTTGTCACTGGACCTGGGGTCCCAGAACACCTTGGGATGGCCTTCCCCAGAGTCAGGTTACCAAAGATGGGCTAAGTGGCAGTATGGCTCCAGTTCTGTAGACACAGTGATATTTCACTGGGCCCTCCAGTGTTGGAATCAAGTCCCACCAAGCAACAGTCTCTCAGGACATGACATGATCTTAAAGTCCAACCAAAAGCTTTATTGAGCAGTTAAGGGCCAACTCTCCATAGGAGGAAGGTGCAGAGGTAAACTAGGTCACAGTTTTTTTTTGTTTGTTTGTTTGTTTGTTTGTTTTTTGCTTTTTGGAGACGGGGTCTCACTTTGTAGTTCAGGCTGGTCCTGAGCTCACTATGGTGCCCAGGCAAGCCACCGTGAACTCAGCAATCCTCCTGTCTCTACCTCCCGAGTGCTGGGATTACAGGCGTGAGCCACCATGTCCGGCATTGTGGTATGCGGTGTTGATTGTTGGTGGTCGTGTCTCCACGCCCAGCATTATACGTGGTTATTGGGGATCAAACTCAGGTCCTTGTGCTTGCGAGGCAGGCGCCAGAACCACTGAGCTAACCCTCTGGCCCTAGGGCACAGTTTTTAAAGGCAAAATTTACTACCCTCCCCCTTACAAAGAAGTTTGTACACAGAAGTAATCAGATCTATGTATTGTTAAAGTGCAAAAGAGAGTAGTTATGGAAGCCAACAGCAACAATTAGACCACTACTTACTATGCAGTAGTATGTTCTAAAAACATGCAGTCTATAGCTGCATGCATCGGTTGGTGGACAGTTTCCAAGGAGAGAAGTTCTGGATTCACAAGGAAGTTACAGAACACCAAGTGGAGGATTTTAACAAAATGGCTTTTTTTTATGTCAAGTTATGTCTCACATGTTCATTTCTACATCTTATTAGTTATGTGAACTTGGACAGTTTCCTCTTTCTACAGCTTACTCTCTTCAAGTTTAAAAAGATGAAGAATTCCTGTTTTACACAATTGACTTGAGTTAAATAAGATAATGCTATAGAAAATGAATTCACTCTAGAACTCATTAACATTTTCAGTTTCTCATACCAGAGAACAGATACAATATGTATGATGGATATTGTGACATATAAAATATTCAAAGGGAAATGTGGTGGAGGGGTAAAGAAAAATTGTGATAGTAAAAAGAGGGAAACAAAGCTTATGTATTTAGGGTGGGGGGGTTGTGGCATGGGTAGTGGAACTGGAAAAGTTAGAATTAAATTATGAGAAATATAGTATAAATTCCCAATATTGAGTGTGATCATATGTATTTACAATGTACCAATAAAGATATGTATATGTGTATATATATGTATGTATATATATGCATATATGCATATATATATATATATATATATTTTTTTTTTTTTAACAAGGTCTTGCTTTGTAGTTCAGGCTGGCCCTGAGCTCACTATGTAGTCCAGGCAAGCCTCAAACTCAACAATCCTCCTGTCTCTGCCTCCTGAGTACTGGGATTCCAGGCATGAGCCACCATGCCCGGCAAAGTTATATATATATATTTTTTAAAGTGAATTCAGTTTTTACTATATGATTAGCACTCAGCAAATGATGGGTATTGCTAATTTTCTTTATTTTCCCCTTTATATCTCTGTGCAAAACAAATACTTAAATTAAAATCTTTTTTTTCTTTCTTTTGAATTAATCAATTGCTTTTTATTCACAACTCTTGAATTTTCTAAACATAGATTTTTAAAAGACTTGGGGATTCTTGTTCTGTGTTCACCTTTCAAATTTCTCAGTAGGAATGGACCCAAATGACATAAAAACAGCCATTTTGTTAAAAAACCTTCACTTGTATCCTGTAACCTCCCTGTGAACCCAGGAACCTGTCTCCTTGGGAACTGTCCACCCAACAGATGTGCATAACTGCAGATTGCATGTTTTTAAAACATACTATTCTATAGTGAGCAGTGATCTAATCATTGCTATCAGCTTCTGTAATGACTCATTTCTGCATTTTAACAATACAATGATCTAATCACTTCTGCATAGAAACCTCTTGGTAACAGGTGGGGGTGTAATAGATTTTACCTTAAATATTGTGCCCAGTATTGTTGAAAAATAGTTGAAGCACAAGATTTCCTAAAGAAAATGGGAGATATGCCCCTAAAACTCTGAACAACAGTTCTTGGGCAAATAATTGTAGAATTTTTGGTACAGTTCCAAAAAGAACTAGACTAGGTAATGGTGGAAGGTATGATGAAAAGGATATCTTGTCAATAAATATTAAGGAGAAAGCAGTCAGAGAGATACAATTAAAAGTGATCAATATGTCCTTCTCAAACCTTTGCCTGTAGATTTCAAGATACCCAGTGACAAAATGATACCTGAGTGAACATAAATTTGAGAATCACTACTTTATACTTATGTAATCTTGCTTCCATAACATTTTCATTCCAAAATGCAAATTTATCTGTCAGCATATTGCCGATATTATCAGTAACCAAAGAGAAAAGTCCACGTGTTTAAATCTAGGTCAAATTAAAGAATTATGATATATTCCTTTTTGCTGTATTATAAGAAAATGCCATTAGTGAAACAGTTCTGAAATTAATGAGGAGAGAGCACTTTGAGTATAAAAATAAATCAAATTAACTTCTGGCAAATTATGAAGTAGAAGAAAGCTAAAACTATGGTGCTCCCAATTCATGAAAATATTTCATAACCTGAGTGCTTAGGTTTGAGGTGTTTTAAACACGTAGCTCTTTTAAAAATAGTTCCCTGTTTTTAATTATTGATGAAAATATAAAATAGTATAGCAATTAGAAAACAATTTGATAGTTCTATAATAAATTAAACACAATTTTACTGTAGGCTTTAGCAATTCTACTCCTAGGTAGATACACAAAAGAATTAAAAGCAAGTTTTAAACAAAAATTTATACATAAATGTATTTATCTATCTATCTATCTATCTATCTATCTATCTATCTATCTATCTATCTATTTATTTAGAGAGAGGCTCTCACTTTGTAGTTCAGATTGATCCTGAACTCACTACGTAGCCCAGGCTAGACTTGATCTCTCAGCAATCCTCCTGCCTCTGCCTCCCAAATATTGGGATTACAGGTGTGAGTCGCCATATCCAGCATTGTGGTATGTGGTACTAGACATAGATTGAACTTTGAATTTTGCACTTTCCAGGCAGATGCTGGAACCACTGAGCTAAATCGATGGCCCTCTACATGAATTTTTATAGCATCCTTAGTCATACAGGGAGGGACTACTCAAATTCCTATCACAGATAAATGAATAAACTGTGATGTACAGAGAATGAAGTTTAATACTTGCCACAGCTAGAAAAACTTTGAAAATATTCTATGAGAAAAAAATCACAAATTATTTTTCTAATGATATAAAATATTTACAATACACAAAAATATTGAAACAGAAATTAAATCTTTAGCTGCTGAGCATGTAAGCAGATGGATACATAGAGTTGATTGTCTTAAAGTCAGAAGGATGATGTTTGTTATAAGAAAATTTTCTAAATTGATTATGATGATTATTGGATATATGAAAAATACAATCCACTGAATTTGTATATTTTTAAGTTAGCTGTATAGGTGAATTATATCTAAACAAAACTTAAGTGTATATATCTTCTACTTTTTAAAAAATGCATATACTTATTTTCCAAAACCAATTTTAGCAAAGTAAAAATATATGCCTTAGATTGCCTTTGGAAGCCTTAAAAGAATTCCCAAGTACACCTAGACAGTATAGAACATAAATTAATAATGGGTGAATACTGTTTTTTAAACTGGAAAAGGAATGAAAGAAAACTTCATATGTCAAATCTAGGTCTAAAAATATTGAAAAGAGAAACTTTGTATAGTTGTGAAAATTAGAAATTTGTTTTGTGTACATACAGTAGGGAAGATGAGCTGTTGATTCTGTTAATAATGTTTCAGGAATGTTTACTCACACCTCAATCAACTGTGAACGTATTTATTTTTTGTTTGTTTGTTTGTTTTTGAGACAGCGTCTCCCTTTGTAGTTCAGGCTGGCCCTGAGCTCACTATATAGCCCAGGCAAGCCTGAAACTCAGCAATCCTCCTGTCTCTGCCTCTCAAGTGCTGGGATTACAGGCGTGAGCCACCATGATCAGCACTGTGGTATGTGGTATTGATTGCGGGTGGGTGTGAGTCAACATGCCCAGCATTGTATGTGGTTCCCAGGATCAAACTCAGGACCTTGCACTTGTAAGGCAGGCACTGGAACCACTGAGCTAAATCTCCAGTCCTGTGAACTCATTTCTTATAAGAGGATTGGACAAACTTTCCGAATAATCTTCAAGTTTTCTTACCAATTTTTTTCAAATCCAAAAAAATTTAACACTACTGATAGTGACAGAAAAACACTAGAACTCCTAGAAAATCTCTGAGAAGCTGGAGAAATCACGGGAAGAATCTAGTCTTTTTCCTCCAACCACCAGTGATTTATAACAGTTTTATCAGTTTTTATATTAAAGCCAACCATCATTTCAACTTGAGAAGAAATATTGGTGCAACAGAGTAATAATAGCATTTTTAGTAAATTACAGGGATCAATTTGACCTTCTACAAAAAAGCTGAGATGGAAAAAGAGGTCTGTATGCTGTTTCACAGAGTTTCTGTGTCCTACTTCATGTCAAAGGCAAAATATTTTTAATTAAAAAGAGGAAAAGAGAAAAAGAGAAAATAAACATATAAAATTATATGAAGGTGTTTTTCTTCTACTAGCTTTATTAATAATAATAAGTCCAATTCTAATCATTTAAAATGACATGAGTACCCTATACCTATTACATATTTATGATAGTCCCAATACACATTTAATAACCTCTTAATTTTTTCTTTCAAGTATTTATCACAAAGATACAAAATTCTGAGTATAATTTCTATGTTTAAAACAAAGAAAAAAAAACTAAAAATGGCCAAAGGGTTAGGATATTGTAATATTGATGTCACCTCATAAGCAACAAGCTAATTTCTAAATAGGCTAATTACTCCTCCTTGAAACCACACCTACCTGATGGCATGACCTGTTGGGCAGGTTTCCCTGAAATAACTCCATTGTAAGCCATTCACACATGCTTTACTCAAGAATTTCTTTTGTGGAAACAATTTTTATTGGGCCAGAGATTTAACTCAGGGGTTCCAGCCCCTGCCTCACAAGGGCAAGGTCCTGAGTTAGATCCCTGGTAACCACATACAATGCTGGGCGTTACGACTCATGCACACAAGCAATCAATACCACATACCATGGTGTTGGGCGTGGTGGCTCATGCCTGTGATCCCAGCACTGGGGAAGCAAAGGCAGGAGGTTTGCTGAGCTCTTGCGGCTTGCCTGGGCTACATAGTGAGCTGAGGGCCAGCCTGAAGTACAAAGCAAGACCCTGCCTCAAAAAAATATATATATATTTTATTACATGTATATATAGAATATATATTCTCTCTATATATATTCTATATATACACACACACATATATATAATTAAAAACTATTTTTTTTACCATGAGACTGCTGAAGCTAATATATTCTTACAGAAAAAAATATGAAAATCAGATCACCTAGAGTTTTTCTTGAGAATCCTACAGCTCATAAAAATAACTGTATATTCTAAGAAAGGTCTCCAGATGATAGCAGTAAGACATAACAAAATAAAACAATTGTCTGGTTCCTCCAATAAGAAAGTCTAAGGAAATGTTCCATTCTCAGTTAGTTCACTTATTAATCTATACCAGAAAGTGGGCATAAAGGAAGAGGAAAATCAAGTCTAAAAACCAGAAAAATGATCTGACAGTTGGTTAAATGGAGTTTGTTTCCCTGGGCAATAGGATCTTCACTGTGCAGGAACATTGAAGGAACAGAGAATGCTACCCAGAGGGTTCCTTGGAAGAGACGGAGATGAGGCATTTATTCACTGGCTTGCACATGGACTGAAGTTTGCTAGAGATATTCACTTTACTACACTTTGGAACTGAACCATCAAGTGGACCAAGGGGATTCCTGCTGTTTTTAAAAAAGGTCTTGACATAGAGAAACAGATGTATGATAGATGCCTGAGGTAAGATGATGTCTGTATGCTTCATCCTATCACCACAACCATGGATGAAATAAAACATGACCAAAGGAATGAGATGTAGAGCATCTAAACTGCAGTAGATTCAATATTTGTGACCCTCCACCCCCAAATATACACTCAGATGTACATGTTGAAATCCTAACTCTCCATAGGATGAGGTAAACTTTTGGACAGTAACTAGATCAAAGAACAGGCCTCATATGAATGGCTTTATAAAGGACCAAAGGGAACTATCTAGTTCTCTTTCCATCATTTTAGGGAATATAATCAAACAACAGCCAACTGCACCCCAGAAAAGGGCCCTCACTTGAACCTGATAATGCTGAAACCCTAATCTTCATCCTTCAGATCCATGCATCACAGAGCTCTGTGTCATTCTTTTTTTTTTTTTTTTTTGAGATAGGGTCTTGCTTTGCAGTTCAGACTGCCCCTGAGCTCACGCTGTAGCCCAGACAAACCTCAAACTCAACAATCCTCCTGCCTCTGCCTCCCGAGTGCTGGGATGACAGGCATGAGCCACCATGCCCGGCACTGTAGTATGTGGTATAGATTGCTGGTGGGTGTGAGTTTCCACGCCCAGCATTGTATGTGGTTACCCGGGATCAAACTCAGGACCTTGCACTTGCGGACAGGCACCAAAACCACTGGGCTAACCCTCTGGTCCTATGTCGTTCTTTTTAAGATCAGTTTAAAATTAAAATGAAATTGATAGAAGGAAAAATTCAATAAGTAAAGGAATTATGAAATTTCCCTAGTTATTGCAATAGGAGAAGACACAGGATTACTTTCCTCCCCCCCGCCCCACCAAAGGAAGTGAAGAAGTTTGAGAACTCAGTGTTAGGGCGGGACAGGGGTCATTGCACTGCCTTGAACATCACAGGTATCTTTCTCCTCATCAGAAAGAGATTAATTCCTGGGTCTTCCTTTGCTCCCAACATCACTGAGAACAAAAGAGTTTCTAGATCTTGTATGTTTCCTTATACATTTGTAACCCTCTTACTCATAATTCTGAAGTCATTTGCCTAGCAGGACTGTAGTGTAGAGCAAGGAGAAGCAAGTGCAGTTATAAGATCCCACATAGTGCAGCAAGGTTACATGAGTCCTCTTTGGCCATGCAAAGTTTTGTTTTGTTTTGTTTTGTTTTTGTTTTGTTTTGTTTTGTTGAGACAGGGTCTCACTTTGTAGTTTAGGCTGGCCCTGAACTCACTATGTAGCCCAGACAAACCTCAAACTCAGCAATCCTCCTGCCTCTACCTCCCGAGTGCTGGAGTTATAGGTGTGAGCCACCACACCCAACATCCATGTAGATATTTTATGTGACATGTTAGAATAAGTGCGAAAGGATGTTGCCCATGAGAGCTTCATGCAAGAAGAGCACCTGGAACAAAGGCTCATGGGATGTAACACTGGCGAGAAGCAGCTGCAGGAGTTGGAAAAGACAAACCTGAGAATGAATTTTTCTGATCCAGATGGTAGAGCTAGTTTTCTCATGCTTCTTCAATGAACCTACCTCTACATGACTGTGTTATCCTCCATTTTTGGTACATAGAAACAGTGGAAACAGCTTCTACATAACTTGGAAAAATGAAACTGTTTTCTCTGGGTTCATCTTTCTCCACTTGAAAAACAGATAGATCCATCATGGTTTTCGACCATCCTCACCAGGATAACAGTGAGGGAATGGGGGATTGATAGGATGAGAAGAACTTGGGTCCCTAAATGATTTTATCAAGCAGACCTAAACTATTACAGGAGAAAGTAACAAATATCTTTTTTATATGTGTGTATCCAGGCAATTTTTTCCATTATTGACCCTTACAGATAAAAAATAAAAGTTAGTATGATTAATTTAACTTCTAATTTAATTAATTTCTTCCTAACAAGAGAATAAATAAGGCTTTGTTGAAATTTTGGAAGACAACAAGCTGGAGTAACTAAGGTGTCATAAGTATATTGTAATAACTAAGGCCTTTTCTATCTCTTCTCTGAACATCAAGTTTTATTCTCTCTTACCTGAGACTGTATGATTTCAGATATTATGTGTTTGATCTCTTTGTTAGAACAGTTCGGTTTTGTCCTCACTGATACACTGAAGGGATCAAGAACAGTAGAATTTCCTCAGTTTCAAGAATCTGCCATTATTACTCAGAAGTTTTCCATAGCAAATGTCATCTGGCAATCAGGAGAGTTACCAACAAAAGGAAAAGCAACTGAAAGGACAGTGTGAAAATTGTCCAGGTCTACACCCCTCAGAGATCTGCAGAAATAACTTCTGCTCTCCCTAGAAGATTATTTTATTACCCCCCCAGGAAGGTTACTTTAGCCATTTTGGGGTTGCATTTTAATGTTTCTTTAAAGGAGCAAAGAATGAGGACACCTTAATCCACCATTTTATTAACATGAGTACAGTGAATGGTGATTGAACCAAAATTTGTTCCTGTGTTTGAAGATGCATTGTAAAGCATGCAGTAAACCATAGAGTGGAGCCAAAGAGAGATCCCAGTAAGAAAAATGCAGCCTGTCACACTTTCTGCCATTCTTTCTCCTCCCTCAAAGTACTTGGTGAAGCCAAAAGCAAGGAGCAGGGTTTTGTAAGCACAATCAGGAATTTAATTACCATAGGTGGGAAAAAAGGTGAGAGAAGATTTCAACTGGATAAAAACAAACAAAAACAAAAAACAAGATCCTGATTTTTTTCTGAATCTGCATTTTTAAAGTTCTAAAACCATAACAAGCCATAGGTTTCATAGTAAATATCACCCAAAGATGACAACAGAATATTCACAAGAAGAGTAGAGGTAGAAAAAACAAACTCTGAAATATATTCTGGCAACTTCAATAAATGAAATAAACCTAAATAGCCAATATCCAATGAACAATCTGTGGAAATATCTGCACACTAATCTTTAGCTCTTATCAAACCCAGATAATTTCATCATGATCAATGTTATCTTATTTAAACATGATCAATGTTATCTTATTTAAAATACAATATTTTGTACTCTTCTAGATGCCTGCTGCTATGATTTTGAACTCTGTTCATGGAAAATTATTTAATATACTAATTACTACTTTCCAGCTATGGAAAGTATTTAAAATCCTTTTCCACAAGGGTTGTCATTTTGTAGCCAAAGACTGTTTGTCACTCAAAAATTTATTCCTAGCAGAACTATGCATAACTTCCATAAATAATACAGAGTTTTTAACATTTTTAACATTCTCTGTTGACATCCAAACATCCTAGGGTGATAAAAGAATTCTGAAGAGCATTTTCCAGCATAATATCTACATTTTCAAATACTGGTAGTTTTTTGATGCTGCTTTCCTTTAAAGAAGACTATTTTTTAATTGAATTCTTTATTGGTACAATTTATATAGATCTCACAATCACGTATAACATTGGGGAATTTGTACCAGTATATGACACAAGTTAATTCTCATTTTTACTCATATCCATACACACGTATGCCTCCCCACACCCTTTATACATACACATTTATTTTCTTTCGGTATCAAATTTATACCTTCCCCTCATTACATTCTCACACCAAATTTCCTATGGAAATTTCCCACTCTATAAAAGCTGTCATACTTTCTCGAGCTCATTTGCATCTACAGGTGTTCATGTCAAAGAGAAGATCTGGAATTTGCCTATCTGGGATCTATTGGTTTCACTTATTAGTACATTCTCCAGGTGTCTCCATTTGCACCTCAATGGCTCAATCTTGTCATTCTTTATGGCAGAGTATACTCCATTTTATTAAAAAAAAAAAAAAAACATCTTCTTTATCCACTCTCCAGTTGATGGGCACTTAGGTTGTTTCCAAGATTGAGCTGCAACAAACTGAGCTGCTATGAACAAGAGTGTACATCTGTCTTTCCACTGTGATTTTCTAAGTTCTTTTGGGTATATTCCTAGCAGGGGGATGGCAGGGTCAAATGGGACCTCTAGTCCTAATTTTCTGAGCAATCTCCACACAGATCTCCACAATGGTTGCACAAATCTGCAATCCCACCAACAGTGGAGAAGAGTTCCTTTCTCCCCACAGCCTTGCCAGCATTTATTGTTGGTTGATTTTGTAACAGCGACCATTCTTTGTAGAGAGAGATGAAATCTCAGTGTTGTTTTCATTTGAATCTCTCGAATGAACAGGGATGTTGAACATTTCTTCATATGCTTCGTGGATGCATTGACTTCTGCCTCTGAGAAGTGTCTGTTGATTTCAGATGCCAATTTTCGAATTGGGTCTTTAACCTTGGGGAGGCTGATCTGTTTCTTTATATATTGTACATAATAGCCCTATGTCTGATAAACAGCTAGTGAAAATTTTTCCCATGTTGTTGGTTGTCTTTTAGCAATGCTAGCGACTTATTTTGCTGTGCAGAAGCTTTTTAGTGGGATAAGGTCCCATTTGTAGTTTCTTTCTGCTAATTCTTGTGCTATACAGGTTTTATTCATAAAGTCTGTGCCTAAGCCAATGTCTCCAAGTTTTACCTAACCTCTTTCCCAGCAGGCTTATTGTTTCTGTTTTAATGTTTAAGTCTCATATCCATTGTGAATTTAGTTTTGTGCATGGTGAGAGA
Organism: Thryonomys swinderianus; assembly: GCA_004025085.1. Classification (NCBI taxonomy): domain Eukaryota; kingdom Metazoa; phylum Chordata; class Mammalia; order Rodentia; family Thryonomyidae; genus Thryonomys; species Thryonomys swinderianus. The sequence goes on from PVIC010023803.1 coordinate 25,086, forward strand.
GATAGATCTAGCTTTAGCTTTTGATAAGTTAAAGCCCAGTTTTTCCAACAACATTTCTTAAAGAGGCTGTCTTTCTTCCATTGAGGATGTTTGGCTCCGTTGTCAAAGATAAGGTGGCTTAGTGTATCTGGAGTTGTTTCTTGGTCTTCTAATCTATTCCACTGGTCCTCGGGTCTGTTACTTTGCCAGTACCATGCAGTTTTTATCACAGCAGCTTTATAGTAGAGTTTTAAATTGGGGATTGTAATACCCCCTTGCCATGCTATGGTCACTTAGAGTAGCTTTTGCTATTCTAGGTTTCTTGTGTTTCCAGATGAATTTCTGTATTATTTTCTCTAGCTCTGTGAAGTATACCATTGGAATTTCAATAGGAATTGCATTGAATCTGTATATTAGTTGTGGGAGTAGAGCCATTTTGACGATGTTGGTTCTCCCAACCCAGGAACAAGGGATATCTTTCCACTTTCCTTTTCTATCTCAGTTTTCAGAGTTCTATAGTTTTCAGAGTAGAGGTCTTTCACTTCGTTTGTTAGGTTGATTCCTAGATATTTCATTTTTTCTGGGTGCTACTGTAAAAGGGATTTACTCCCCAAATTTCTCTTTCAGTGAGTCTGTTGTTTGTGTAGACAAAGGCTGTTGATTTTTGAGCATTGACCCTCTATCCAGCAACACTACCAAATTTGGTAATTAAGTCTAACAGTCTTTTGCTTGAGTTTTTACGATCCTCTAGATACAGTATTCTATCATCAGCAAATAATGACAGTTATTTCCTATCTTTATTCCTTTTATATCTTTGTCCTGCCTGATTTCTATAGATAATGTTTCCAGTACTGTATGGAAAAAGAGTGGTGACAACGGGCATCCTTGTCTCATTCCTGACCTTAGTGTAAAAGGTTTCAGTTTTTGCCCATTGAGTATGATGCTGGCTGTTGGCTTCTCATAAATACCTTGTATTAAATTGAGATAAAGTCCATCAATTCCAATTCTCTGTAGGGTTTTGATCATAAATGGGTGTTGGATTTTGTCAAATGGTTTTTCTGCATCTATTGAGATAATCATATGGTTTTTGTCCTTGAGTCTGTTGATATAGTGTATTACATTGATTGATTTATGTATGTTGAACCAGCCTTGCGTCCCTGGGATAAATCCGACTTGATCAGGGTGTATGATTTTCTTAATAACTCTCTGTATTCTGTTTGCAAGTATCTTATTGAGTATTTTTGTGTCAATTTTCATTAGAGAGATTGGCCTGTAGTTTTCTTTTTTGGTGGGATCTTTCCCTGCCTTTGGAATCAAGGTGATGGTTGCTTCAAGGAATGATTTGGGGAGTACTGCTTCCCTTTCAATTTCATTAAAGAGATTGAGAAGTACTGGTATTAACTCTTCTTTAAAAGTTTTGTAGAATTCAGCAGTGAAGCCATCA